>VUQH01048273.1:0-17580 GCA_015106775.1 Etroplus canarensis
TATTGAAGGTATTTAATGGTAATAATTTAGTTTAAAAATCTGTAAAATAATGGTATTTTTCTGCAGAACTCTTTACATTGTCACTTCATTGAAGGTGTTTGATCGTGGTAATTTAGGAAAAATCCATAAAATAATGGTATTTTTCTGCAGAACTCTTTACATTGTCATTTCATTGAAGGTGTTTGATTGTGGTAATTTAGGAAAAATCTGTAAAATAATGGTATTTTTCTGCAGAACTCTTAATGAAAATTTCTGTAAATGTAATGTATTTGCACTTGATTTGAATTAGGATATTTTACTTTAATTTTACGGTTTTTGTTTGGCAGCCGTAGCTGCCAGTCATTTACCGTTTTTTTACGTTTTTTTTTTTTACAGTGTGGAGTTGCTCCCCCCTTTGCAGCTATAACAGCTTTCACTCTTCTGGAAATGATTTCTACAAGATTTTGGAGAGTGTCTGTGGGTACTTTTGCCCATTCAATCATGCCTTTATGGACTTTGCTTTGTGCACTGGGGAAAACAGAAAAGGGCCTTCCCCAAACTGTTCTCACAGAGTTGGAAGCATAGAATTCTCAGTAAACCATTAGGATTTCCCATCACTGGTACTAAGGCCAGCCCAATGACTGTATAGAACTCGAATGATGTGGTTCCACTTCCTCCCATTGTACAAAGGTGAAGTCAAAAATTCCCATTTGTGGGAGCTGCCATCTTGCAATGGTGAAGCCAGAGTCTGCGCAGTAGTGATTTGGGGTGGAGTCACCTCATCTAACTCTTGCCCACACACCCTCTGGGACGTGAAGTAGAACACATCCCCCTCAAACAGACATACATCAGATTGGCAGTCAGAGCTCCCAAACATGAGGTTTTACAGCATCAAATTAGAAATTCAAAACAAACTTGTGAGAAAGACGACCCTTTGAACCCAAATCAGAATGATAAAAACTACTTAAAATGGGACAACCCATCTTTGGGAAAGCTTAGGCCCCTCCGTGTGGAGTTTGCATGTTCTCCCCGTGCTTGCGTGGTTCGCTCCATGTGCGCCAGCTTCCTCCCACAGTCCAAAGACATGCAAAGAGGCTAGTTTAATTGGTGATTCTAAATTGACCGTAGGTGTGAATGGTTGTCTGTCTCTCTGTGTTGCCTCTGCGAGACACTGGCAACTTGTCCAAGGTGTAACCTCCCTCTCACCCTATGCGTACCCTGTGACCCTGAACTGGATGAGTGGAAGACGATGAATGAATGAACGAGGAAAACTGTTTTATTTTATTTTGACCTCATCTCATACACAAATATGGAGGGGGCAGGACTTAGGACCTATACTGCAGCCAGACAGCAGGGGATAATAGTGACGCTTTGGCTTCACTTCTGGGGAGCTGTCAGATCATTCATGTTTTCTACAGTCACTGGGCCAACCCCAGAAAAGCAACTCCATAGCCTTATCCTCCTCCACCACACTTTACAAATGGCAAAATACAGTTAGGTAGTTAACATTCTCCTGGTAGTCACCAAACCCAGACTCATGCATCAGACTGCCAGATAGATTTGACAGTCCACAGAACATATTTCCATTGCTCCATAGTCTGGTGGTAGTGTGTTTTACACAACTTAACTTCATGTACTTGGTGGTGTTAGGCTGGCATGCAGCCGCTTAGCCATGGAAACCCATGCCTTGAAGCTCCTGGTACACAGTTTTTGTGCTTATGTTAATGTCAGAGGAAGTTTGAAACTCTGCAGTTAGAAGAACGCTGGAGACCTTTACGCACTATGCACCTCAGCACTCCCCAACCCTACTCTATAACTCTAGGTAATTGTTTATCTACACCTATGGCAACAGTACTGAATGAAAAACCTAAATTCAATAATTAAGAGTTAAGTTCTACCTTTCATGTGGATGTAACATTGACAAACATCACACCCAATACATTGTTCCAGAACAAGCTCAGTCACGACAAAGAATCATCCTAAGTGTAAACCTGGCTTTAAAACTCTCAAGATCCCAATCCGATTGAGCCTTTGCAGGATGTGCAGCAGTGTACTCAATCCAGAAAAACCCAATCCCATAACCGACAGTACCCAAAGGATATGCTGCCAATGTCCAGGTGCACAACACCACAGAACACCCCAGAGTTTTGTGGCTGCATCTCTACGGGCCACAACTTATAAAATATGACAATTAAGCTTAGATTAAAGGCATAAAAACATGTTTACTGAGAAATAAACAAAGTCTCATTTTAAAGCAGATATAAAAGCTCTCCCATGCACTGAATAACTGAGATAACAGCTAATGTAGCAGAAAAAATGGCTATATATATATATATATATATATACACACACATATATATATATGTGTGTGTGTCTCAAAAATTTGAAATCACTTGGAAATTCTCGTTTTCCATAAACACACACATGAAATAAGTCTGAATAGGAAATATAGCAAATGACCAGAACATGCTGACATTCATCAGAGTTAGAAATAATGGTTTCAATGGAAATGATGAATGTGTTCTCCAAACTTCGCCTTCATCAAAAAAAATACCATTTACAGCAATTACAACCTGGCAGACCTTAGTGATTTCACCCCATGCTTCTAAGAGCATCTCCCACAATATGGATCAGCTTGATGGAGTCTGTCTCTGTACCATATGGTCAAGCTGCTCCCGCAATAGCTCAATAGAGTTCAGATCCGCAGACTATGCTGGCCACTGCATTACAGTCAGAATTCTGGCTGACTGCTAATTCTTTCAATATTGCTGACACATTTCGGGTCATTATCCTGCTGTAGGATGAAACTGGCCCCAATCATGTGCTGTCCACAGGGCATGGCGTGGCATTGCTAAATCTTGTAATAGCCTTTCTTCCTCAAGGTCCCTTCCACTCTGTACAAATCTTCTATTTTACCACTTCCAAAGCACCCCCACACCATCAGGCTGGATTCATCTGTCCACAACATCTTCTTCCAGTCTTCCACTGTCCAATGTCTCTGCTGTTTTTTCCATCTCAGTCTTTTCTTTTTATTGGCCAGTCTAAAATACGTTTTTTTCTTGGCAATTCTGCCATGAAGTCCAGCACCCTGAATTCCCCTCTTCACTGTTGATGCTGACAATTACAGTTTAGAGCACCTGCCAGTTGACAATCTGTGAGGTGCCTTTCTCTTAAACTAAAGACTCTGAGATTATTATCTTCTTGCAGAGTTGTGCATCGGGGCTCCCCACTCTGTTTTATGTCCTTGTTAGAGCCAGTTTGTGATGCTCTCTGAAGGAAGTAGTTAACAGCATAAGAGATTTTAACTTTCTTCATTAAATCTGATTAATCTTAATTGTTTGTGAAATGGATAAAATTGTTCGTGAATTACATGAAAATGTGTTTTTCTTTAGAATACAATGAAACTTGAATATATATCTATATATATATATATATATATATATATATATATAGATATATAGATAGATAGATAGATAGATAGATACACACACACACACACACACACACACACACACAAAACACACCCTGCTACTCTACCTCCCCTAGTTTACTGCATTGCACCAGCAGCGGTTAGCACATAATCACTACGAGACAAAGGGAAGACGAAAAGAAAAAAAGGAATATTGTCAGAGCTACAGAGAGAGAAAGTACAAATTAGAGAGCAAAACACTCACTGGTAGTCTACTGCTATGGACTCTCTCCTTCCTCTCCATTGATTCTTTAGATACATTTTTTAATACACCCTCATCAATAGCACTGGTGGTCTGACAAATGCATTTTTCAAACAGTTGGCAGTCAATAGTCATTTAGTCTGTATCTTGTCCCTTGAGTAAGGGGTCTCGATCAATTGAGGTGATGAAAATTCAAATAAATCAAAAACAGGAATGAAGAAGCGCTCTCTTCTGTATCCAGTACAGTACAAGTGGCTGTGTGGAAAAACCAATATCTACTGCTATATCTTTCATTGGGGGATCAGTTAGGGCTGGGTGTGTGGAGTGGAAGAGCTAGAACTAGCAGGCTAGGGCATTGTTAAAGCTTGAGAGAGTCAATAGGCTATTAAAGACACATATTCTTCCGTGTTAAGAACGTGGTGCTGCAAGAACCTGATAAGATGTTAACATGTGGTGCAGGGTGATGGAGAGGCAAAAGTCTACTGTGAATCTGCTGAGCACTGGAAAGATTTGAAGCAATTAAATGTGCAAAAACATTTTCTACTGCATAGCACGAGTGTGAAAGGATCGCTGTTTAGTGTTTGCAATGTTATAAGGTAGCAACTCTGCAAATTTTTCACAAAACTATATTTTCACCTTTTGTTCAACTTTGAAGAAACATTAGAATCATAGCAATCATCAGGAATGTACACTCCCATGCATTTGACTGGGCACCATAGCTTATTGCTAGATGACATAGCATTAACAGACATCACTAAAGGAGAGGCAGGTTCTACCCATTTTGCCAGATGCAGGTTTTCTAAACTCTATGACACACTACCACAATAGCAAATGTAATATGAATTCACGATTGAGTAGATTATTGCCCATGAGCCCTTACTGTATAAACTTTAAAAAATAACTTAAGAAATACCTAATCCATAAATTTTCCAAGACGATCACAATTTACCAGAAGTCCTGATAATATCTAAAGCTGTTAATTATCTCTTGATCAATCAACTAATCAATTCATATAAATCCAGGGAACTATAAGGTTGGTATGGTCTTATAGGTTGCTTGTTCTTATTATTATAGTGTCAAATGCTATATGTTCTATAGAACTGCACTGTGTTATAGAAGGTGTTTGTATCATGGTTTGCTGTCTCAGGTTTAGAATTGCTGTGTCTGTGGTGGAGGAAGCACAGATTGAGACAAAAATTGTGTTTACCCAAAGTGTAATTTATTTTACAGCATTCGCCAGTTAACAAGGCAGATGTGGATGGTTTTGCAAGGAAACAAAAACAAGAATAACATGAAAACAAACTTAAAACTGTTCAAAAGACTATAACAGAACTAGACAATCAACTAAGGCTAAGCCCACAGCCATTGGACAGCTACCCAAAACATCAACCTTGCTGTGCCTCAGTGAACAAAGACAAAAAACTCACAGTCACAGTTCTAATATCCCCTCTGTGTTCCCATATATTTAGTGAATTCTATACTCCTACTATAAAAAGAGTATAAAAAAGGGTTGGAATTTCTTCCACTTTCTGTTTGACAGTTTGGATATTTAAGAAGGAAAAGAGCTCAAACATTTTAGTAATGTTGACAACTGAAATTAATACATATGAATGAATGATTTTGAATGTTTGGCTCCACTGAGGAATTATTTCCCAAGCTGAAAATTATGATGAAAATAAAGAAAAATAAATACTGAAAAAATAACCAAAAATTTTTATGATCCAGGCCTGCATGCTGACTATATTTATCTTAGTTCTGCTGAGGCTTAAAGCAAACCAGGAAAAGAATGGTGCGAAGCAGCACTGGCCTCATACTCCCAACTAAGACAGCGCCACTATTTTGCCAGTTTAGTGTAACAGAATAATAGAAAATACCGTATTAGTGAAATGTTGGCCCACGTACAATCTTAAGTCTCTAAAGGGCACAGGCTACCCCATTACAACCCTTATTTAAACACAATGAGTAAGCATCACTTTTCAAAGTGCAAGGTTCATTTTGTGAAGAGGCATATTTAAACCCAAACCACCTAACGAAGCATTTTGCTGTGCCTTGAACCTAACCTAAGTGACAGTCAAAATAAAATGCAGCAAACTTAATCCACAATCAAATAACATGAATGAAATACAAACAATGTCTCATGGCTGTCTCAAACTATACCACCCTTCCAACCTCCAAAGATGCTGCAGTTGATGAGCCAAAGCACTAAAGACTAAACACACCTTGTGCAGCATCTATTTGTGCCATGAACACAATGGGTGTTCTCAAAGGCATGACATAATTTCAGTATAGAGTTCACATACATCCTCTTGGTTACAAATACAATTGGCTCAATAAACTTCTCGTCCATAATAGACTTAATCAGGTCTGGTGCAGTGTTTGTGTAAACACATTTCTTTTTAGTTTTCTTTATTTTAGGCCCTATTCCACCAGACCATTCTACCATTTAAACTCTAAAACTGCAGGACAATTAGAACCCATGGAGACCTAATTACAGCCAGGACCAAGACTCCAGCTTCTTCTAATGGAGCAGCAGAGCACGTCCCCAGGGTAAAATCTTCTTGCCAGTTAATTATGCCATTATTCTATTATTCTAGACTGAGTAAGAGGGCTGGTGCTAAGCTTGACCTCAGGAACTCAGCGAGCGAAGAGAAGAGATCCCCTGTAGAACCATACAGCAATGGATGACTCCATGACTGCCCGGTTGCTCCCTCTCTACCTCCACCTCTTCCCCTACCTCTCACAATAAACATTGAGGAAGATTAATAATGAGAGGTTGGCACTGGTCCAAATTAAGCAAGTATGCTGCCCACTGGTAATTTCTCCCCTTGCTCTCGCTGAATAAATTTGGTTTCTTGCAGACGACAGCAACGGATTTTACAGATGCTGATTGTGAATATGAATTAAGCGGGTTGTGAAAACAGCCAAAAAGAGGGTTTATAGCCTTCTCTAGATCAAGAAAGTGCTGGCCCTACATATAAAGGGTTCACCCTTATCTTTTACTTTTTGTGATTATATACAGATGAACAACATTCATTCAAGAATAAGTGATTTACATGATTTATTAAAAGCTTCTCCCTGTATATGTAAGACTAGAAGGCTATTTTGAACACATCTTTAGCTCTAGCTCACCCCAGCTCGTACAGTACATCAGATGCCACTAAACCAAAGACACCACAAGCCATTTATCATATTGCACACACCTAACTTCTTTCTTCCTCCTCCCAGAGTGAGTGATGTCACTCAAAGGTTATAATGGACCTCTAATGAACTCTAAATCCCATGCCAGTACATTTACACTACATTATCACTTCCTGACCCTTGACCTCCCTGTGGAGTAGAGCAGAGTGTGCTTCTGTCTGCAAAGCTCCTTCAGTGATTACAGATGCATTCACAAAGATTGCACATCATGGCAATAAAGGAGGGGATATTATATATAAAATGGAGTAAATGTGTGGTTTGCAAAACTACTCAAACTCTGACTCTAATAGCTGGATTCAGCCTTGAAATTGGCTTACTTGTTCTATATGACGCTAAAGATGCTAGTTGAATGTAGCCTTGGTATGAAGCCTGGGTGTACCAGAGAAGAGAAGAAAGTAAATGTCAAAAAAGTGTGAAAATATTAGGTAGCTGACACTCCAAAAAAAAGTGGCGAGGGGGGACCTCTCCAACTTTAGCTTTAAAATTCCGTTGTTCAAACACTGCAAATTACCTTGACAAATTTCACCAAACCCCAAGAAACACTCCATCAAGGGAGAATCTGTCTCTGTATTCCCTCTCATACTCATTCTTTCACAAATGATGTGCCTTATGTTGCACCATGGCCTAAGAAAAACTGAAGGGGAGGGGTGAGGAATGGGAGGCAGAGTTCAACTAATTACCTGATGATGGAATTTTAGTGTCTCCTTCATTATAAAGCAGCTTCTAAGTGTTATTGATCTTAGGAGGAGTGTCTCACAGTGATGTGGTATTAGAGGGCCCAAATGCTCTGAGGCCATGCATTATTCAACAGGCATTCTGAAACGACCCCTCACCAGGGCCTGCCAATTCCTCTCAGGTGGCGTGGGAGTTGCTGCAACTATCTATACACCCCACCCTACCTCATCATACACACAACCATATGAATTTGTCATATGAAAACAACATATATACACACTGCATCTGCATGAGTTCATGCACACACAAAGAGAAAAAGTTTCAACTCTTCCTTTCTAACTACAAGCTTTTTTATTTCTCTCTGATCGACTTTACACTGCAATGAGGGGTTAATCTGTAATGAAGTGACTTATGCTGCTGTCTTCTCTTCCCACGAAATCATATATAGACATCAACATTTCCCTATAAAGACTGTAGACAGTGTCAGAAGAGAGACTGCACGAGCCAATAAAGAGGAAAAGAAGAGCACATAGCACAAGACAACAATTTGAAAAGTGAAAGTTTCTCCACATCCTAAGATTTATCTTTAAGCTAGTAATTTTTCATCTTGAAAACCATGAAAGCATCTTTGTTAGCCTGTTATAGCAGTAATTTAAAATTTATTTTGTTTAGAATTCGGTAGAAAAATATGGACTGAACATTTCCGGACAGCTGCCCTTAAAAGGGGTTTTACAGTGTTATGCTTTTCCTTAGTTTCTGTCATATATATACACTTTCTGGCTGTGAGCACAGAGGTCCCACCCATCTGCTGCTTAAAGCTTTTGTAGCCAGCTAGGAGAAGGAAAGTTGGCTTAAAGGAAAATGAGCTAAACAGCTTGTTTCAGTATGAGCCAAAGGTCTGCATCAAGGCCCAGTATAAAATAAGGATTATTTTGAAACATGAACCATGCCAAGCTACTCTGGTAGTACAAGAAACAACACAAACATTAATAAATTTAGAATATTTTACTTATTCCTACAATGTTTTGCTCTTTTCATTAAGAGGCCTTACCTGGGTTTATTCTGCTGCTGTTATTAACTAGCAGGCTTTGCTTTAAATATAATTAAGAATGCCACTACAGCATTTATAAAGGTAAAGGGAGTAAATGTTAAATGTTACCTTTGTCAAATATGAGTCAAACTGGAGAACATCTTTTAAGAACCTGGAAAAATGTTAGAAAGCTTGCCTATTTAAATTTCAAAGATAATTGAGTTAGTTAATCCTTGCTAGTCAGTGCTTAAAAGTTGTGCCCATAAAATATTCTCAAATAGACACACCCAAAAGATGGACAACAAAACGAAAGAGGATTTAATCCATATATCCATTCATCATTGTTTAGCCCTTGCTTCTGCTGAAGTGGGCTTAGTTTCATATAATATATCTTTGTTTTCGCTGATTGCAATTATCTAGGAGATCAATTGGGGTTATCAATACCTTACAGCAATTAACATTTAATATCCTTCCACAGCCACTTACTCCATTAATGGCTGATTGATTATGCAAGGCATGGGAGCCCTGTGGCTGGGAATGGCATGGATCTATTCTGTCTGTCTGTCAAAGAAAAGGCAGGGTGCTCGGCTACAAAACCTCTGACTCTAACTAATACTGTATCGATATGAGGTTAGTTCAACCAGAAAGATCATGAGATCCAGGAAATTCTTTTGTTTTCAGTCTGTTGGCTTTGGTTTCAACCACAACCATTACCAATTAGTCCTTCTACTTTTCCACTCTCACTTGTCTGTTAGGCACAGTATGTTTTGCTTACATTTCTGCCACCACTCCGAACACACTCCCTTCCACCCCTGCAGTTCTTCATAATCTAATCAGCACTGATGTATTTTCAGAGTAAGAAGGCACTGCTTTCCATTTCAATCAAATTCAGACCTTTCAAAAGAACCCATAATGCAATCGTTCTGTACAAAATTCAGGCCCAATTTAAGCCCTATAGACTGCAGATGACTGATAAACACTCCACTTCACTACACGTCACTCTCTTCCTTGTGGCTCTACTTTGCTGCAGTGCATCATCATAAATAAGAGCTAGCTCTGTGCTCTATCTTTGGGTATAGTGCAGGCCAACTTTAAATTGGCTGTAGAGGTGGACAGCTTAAGGAAGGGGGTGCAGAACGAAAAAGTTCTACCCTGACAGGTAGAACATTTAAAGAAATGTAATTGGAAGACACAACAAGTCCCAGCTGGGTGGACAGGTCCCAGGAACAGTTCTCCATTATCAAGTGAGGGGGATAGTGGAGCAGAGATCATTTGGGTGGGGGTAGAGGGAGATTGGGAAGGTTTCGCTTAATAAACACTTTGTTTTCTGCTGACGATCAAAGAGAGGGGCAGAGCGAGGGATTTAACGACAGATCGATAGACTGATTTGTTCCGGGCTCTCCATGTTCATCAGACCAATCCTTCTCCCTTGGGTAGTAGGAAAAGGGACTAAAAAAAGAAGGGATGAAGAAAAGGGGTGACTGAGAGGAGGAAAAAGAAAATAGCAGAAAAACAGCGGGAGAGTTGATGAGTTAGAATAGCAGACAGACAAATGATGATGGGATGGAGTAATGCATGAAGAAAATAGTGGCGTGTGGGAGGGAAACTGACTGCGAATCACGAGAAGAGGTGCGGGAGAGGATCTGGATAGGCTGAGGGTCAAGCATGAAGCTAAGTGACTATAGAGATGGTAGAAGGGGTTGGCAGTGTGGGCGATGCAGAAAACAGGAAATCCCTTCAATCTCCACTGAATCAGTCACTCAAAAAACAGCCTAAATACTTTTTCTTTAGCCTCCCCTCTTCTACAGATAGAACAGACAGACAAACACATCACACACACAAACTCTATTCATCACTATTCCTGACAGCCAGCACAGGTTTGTCTAGGCATTTTAAAACGAAAAAAGCAACTCAGAATTTCCACTCCCTGCTTATCTCACTCTTAGGGCAACTTTATTCAAGGAGAGATGATGAGAGGAGGAGGGGGTTTGTGAGATAATAGCAAAGCAATTTTATGTCTTCTCCACAAAATCAAAAGAGGCCCTGGTGCATAATGGCAGCAAGCAATTGTATCTGCAAAGATTTCCATTGCTATTAAAGCCTTGTTCGCCATTGTAGGATTTGATGTCCATCAAAAACCTATAGCACTGCAAATTACTGCATCTTTTCCTTCAAGGATCTCAGAAACAAAAAAGATGCATTATTGCACTACTGTAGATCTATGAGCAATGATTTCATAGTTCATAATTGCTCCTGTCTCAACTCCTGCCAATTAGCAATGATATTATACCCAGGCAGGGATTATTTTAAAGGTTATGAACCAACAGGAAAGTGCACTGTATCATTATTAGATTATCATTAAAATTCATTTTAAAAAGGGGGGCATAAAGTAGAGAGGGTTAATTTCAGTCTTTAATCAGTACTGAGGTAGAGCATCACAGTGGTACATGATTTCACCTTTACCTCATTACCAAGCTGTAAATTAATACATAGGGCACAGTCCTGGTGTCAGGTGGTTTTTGTATCAGGTGTGATCAAAAAGTTTTAGGAATCAAGCCATTAATCAAAAACCATACATCATTTAAATTTGATGCGTCTCCCCTTCAAGACCATGTGTATATTTGGACCGATTTCACCATGGCTGATAGTTAAAGACAGTCACTGGTAGTTGTTCTGTGTCCTCTTCCATACTCACTTCTCCAGTGCATTCTGGACCTCCTTCAGTGTGTCTAAATGATGATCCTTCAAGTTAGTATTCATTTTCAGAGAAGTGGTGAGTGAAGGTTGTGTTTGTGCAGGCAAAAAAACTTGTGTGTTTTCAATGTTATTTTTGCTGGCATGCAGTTCAACTCATTTCTGCTGAATATTCTCCCTGAGACTCTTCAGGACATTACAGTTGAAGTCTGGATTTGACAGGTCGATCCTGGAGAAAGTATTCAAATTGCACAATGCAATGAATCCCAAATAATCGACAAGCCTCCTGGATGCTCTCCTCTCCTTACATACTACCTTTGGGCTTGGGAACTGTGCACTCCTAAACAATCATCTACATGAAATTGGGGTCATTGTGAAACAGAAGTTGATGTTTGAAGTCTCTGGTTTGAGGTCTATGATGAAAATGGTCATAACAGTAATTCTAGCAAGCAGCAAAAAAAAAATCAGCAGCAGTGCTGGAACCGATATAGAAGTGCATTAGAAGTTAGGCCAAATTTCATGGGCCTGTCCTCATACATTTTTCCTACATTCAATCCCCTTGTAGGGGAAAATACCTCCAAAAAAGTGAATGAATAAACAAGGTAATATGAAGAAAAAATGTTTACTGCAATGCAAAATTAAACATTAATATCTCACAAGCAAATTTTCAATACCACTGGCTAGAAGCAATTCTAGAGTTACTGTGCAAGTGAGTGAGTGAGCTATTTTTGTAAACACTGCAATAAAATAATTTTTTTTTAAAAAGTGTCTTTCCAAAGTTTTCTTATAAGGCCATCATTTCCTCTCTTTTTTGCCATCTGCTTGTATCATTAATTCCCCTGAGGCTTTGATCCTCAAGGTGAGTGGCAAAAAAATAAATATGATAATAAGAAAAATACACAAAAGGCAAATCTGCCCACATAAATGAGGAACACAGCCAGAGGTGAACAGATAAGAAGCAACATATAAATGAAAAGTGTAAAGGTATAAATGGTCCACAGACTGCAGGTATAAATATGCATTATGAACCTGTTCCGCTGGTGCATTGCTGTGGGCTTCCATTCTTCCACATGGAAAACAGCTATGGATGCCATGTTTTAACCAATCAAATTTGCCCCTGGGCAGGTCGTTTTTGATGCAGTGGAGCACAGTAATCTCAGCCAATCCTTTTCTGTGACTGCTGGGGCTTCTAGGTCAGAGATGAGGGGAGTAGTATGAGAAAGTCGCCAGGCAACAGCAGTCACAGCCTGTGGCTACAAATATGCAGTAAATACCTAAAAACTTAGTTTCTGTTCAAGTTCATCATTACAAAGTTTACCTAAATGTATTATCAAACCTTGTTTTTTTTTTAAAATTTACATTTATATAAATTATTATTTTAGTTCACGTAACTTTATGGTGCATATATATATATATATATGTGTGTGTGTGTGTGTGTGTGTGTGAAAGAGAGAGAGAGAGAGAGAGAGAGTCTTTGTTGAGATTTTTACATTTAGTAACAGAGTGGAAACTGCAGAAAATAATCCATATTTTGCTTAATAGATATCTGGTATGGGGAATATACAGAGATGTGTGGTAAGGTTTTCACAGAAGAGACTTATCTTTCTTTGCTTTTATGTGCTTTCAGTCCCCCTCTGTGGCCCAAGCTATTTGAAAAGCGCAAAGAAAATATAGCAGATATAAAGTTCCTGTTGTGGTCAAAAATCCAATACGATGTTTCACCTGATCAGAGTAAAGGAATGGAAGTAGAGAGTGAAATGATGGAGTAAACTATATTATATGGACAAAAGCATTGGGCCACACATCTTAATTATTGAATTCAGGTGTGTCATTCAGTCCCATTGCCACAGGTTTATAGATTTATGGATCTTGATATGCAGTCTTGCTTTAATAACATTTGTCTAAAGAGCTCACTGAATTCAAGTATGGTACTGTAAGAGGATGCCACTGTTGCATTAAGTCATTTTGCAAAATTTCTTCCCTATTCCACCATCAACTGTGAGTGGCATTTTTACAAAGTGGAAGTGTTCAGGAATCACAACAATTCAACCACAAAGTGGCAGACCACATGAAGGTACAGAGCGGGGTTGCTGAGTGCTAACCTGCAAAGCGCATAAAAGTTGCCAACACTCTACTGATTCAGTAACTGTAATGTTCCAAACCTCCTCTGGCATTAACATCAGCACAAAAACTCTATACAGGGAGCTTCATGCATGGGTCTTCATGGCCAAGCAGATGCATGCAAGCCTTACATCACAAAGCACAATGTCAAACAGTGGTGTAAAGCACACCATCACTGGATTCTGGAGTTGTGGAAACATGTTCAGTGCAGTGATCAATCATGCTTCTCTGTATGGAGGTCTGATGGACAATTGTGGGTTTGTTGAACACCTAGAGAATATTACTTGCCTGACTGCATTGTGCCAACTGTACAGTTTGGTGGGGGACGCATAATGTTAAGGGGTTTTGGACAATTCTGTGCTTCCAACGTTGTGGGAAAGGTTTGGGGAAGGCCCTTTTCTGTTCCAGCAGGACTGTGCCCTGGTGTACAAAGCAAGGTCCAAAAATGCATGGTTAAACGAGTTTGGTGTGAACTAACAAGGTCAGAAGAGGAAAATTATTATACATTAATGTTAATATGTAATTTCTAACTTGGAATTACAGATACTACATAGTTAGCTAGCACAGTTGCACACTAGAAACAGTATGTACGTTTGGTGATATTTGTTGAGCTCCATTTGAAAACAACGCATTTCAAATCATCTGCCACTTCAGAAAGAGTCTGAGTATGCTTAATTCCCAGAACTGTAAATTTACTGACAACCTTATACATGAATGCATGACAGGGATGAGAAAGAAAAGAGATTTCCACTGAGTATCAAGTCAGGACTGTGAGGTGACATTTCTTTCTGCTTTGTTGGGTGATTGCCTCAACGCCATCAGTTGGAAAGAAAGTCAGGCTATTGCACATTTAAGAAAAAAATTTCCTTAAAACATGCTCCTTTACAAAAGCTTCATAATAGAATCAGATTGACAGCATAGGTTATACATCAGCCAAAGTTAATTAATGGTCCTGCTTAAGGAAAATATTTCTTGCTAGCTGTAAAACAGGTGACACCTTTCTCTTTCACTCAGCCATTATCACACATCTGAAAAGAATGAATGTATCACAGCAGGGCTGTCAACTGTCTGATTGTTAAATTGGAAAATATGTTCCCAAGTATCAAACAGTCCAGTTTTTTAAACAGAAATGAAGTTGAAGAAGTGTGCTTTGCTTTATTTCTACAACACATTAGTTTAAAATTTGTACCAGTTAAGGATTTCTAAGATTCAGGGAACCATTTTGATGGTGGTTGGGCCTGAATGAGTAAAAAGGGATGTCCACGCTGAATAAACGGATTCATTGGTTTTAGTTTAATTGGGTTTAGGAGTAAAATGCCTTAATGACTTGGCAGTGTCTCATGTGCCAGCTGTTATGGGACTTTAATCAAGTAGCACAACTTCATTTAATGGTAAACATATGGAGTCAGCAGGGGCTAACAGTTGTTTTGGGTCAGGCAAATGCAAACTTTTTGTATGTTACTCGCTGCCATTTGAGGCACAGCAATTTCTACAATCACATTTTGCTCTGATGTGCAACAGTCACACAATACTACTAAATCTAGACCTACAAGTTCTCCTAAAACTATGCAATGTAAACATGACACAAAACTTTTCACTTTAGGAGAACGTGGTCACAATGTATGGCACAGAACTATATTAGGTCTACCATGACCATTTACCCACAGTGCAGTGTCTTGTAACGCATCCGTTCAAATACACTAGAAAGTACCATATCTAGCACAATCTTCATGTCTAACAAAGGGAAAAGGGGGCTTAAGCTTGTCAAACACAGCACAAAGCAATCAGAAGGGCTGATCTTTGATGAGGGAGATGGATTATAATCAAATACAAGCTCAGAGTCTGGCTATCATCCTGTGGAATTAACTGTGGCACAACCACAGACCACAGGAGTGTAATGAAAGAACAACAGAGTTTTTGTGGGTGAATGTTTTACTTTTTAGGACTGCTTTTGTGAAACTCACAGAAATATATTCCATAGAGAGAATAGGGACTATAGGCACACCACTTTCTGGGGATTTTAACTTCCAGCGATGCCAATGAATTAAAGCAGTAGAAAAGATGGAATGAGGTGGTGAAGCACCTTTTGTTGCAAGCAAAAAAAAACATTATGGCATAGCATTTAGGATTTATATGGAGGAATTCTGATTGTATATATGGTAATCAAACTGTATGAAAATATGACTTTGTTGGAAGGGACCCGGGTAGAGTGCTGGACTGTCTGCAGACAAACTTGCAGAAAATCTAAGCAATTAATCAATCAATAGTGTTAGATAGCAGGTAGTTTGAGTCAAACCCTTTTGATAAGGTGTGTTGCATTATTTATGGTCATCTGAAGTGGCCATTCATTACCCACCTTTCAATAGATGACAAAGACTGATAAATTTATTCACTGGGCACATTACACAAATGTAATTGATGCCTGGATAATGCTGACCGCTTGACTTGTTACCTAGAGTCTCTTTAATTAACACCAATATCCACTGAATGTCTACAATCTGGGGAAATTCGTGGGATTGCTCTGTGAGAAGGGAGGGATAAAGAGACAGTTTAATTCCTAGAAGCATGCCAAATGTAAAATGGGACCAAGTTAACATATTCAAAGATTCATTATATTTCAATACCAGATTGAAGAGAGACAAAACCCTTAATTACTGCATAATAAAGAAATTATTGAAATAATATTGAAAAATTTTAATTTCAACTAGTTGTGATGCTTTTTGCCTGAAAAAAACAATATCTCCCAGACCAGGTCCACTGTCTTTGTGGGATAACATCAGTAGGAACCCTTATGAAGGCCTGCCTATTCTCCATCTCCAACACTCAAGAAACAAGCTGATATGCCAAAGTAGTTTGAATTTCCATTATAATTACTGTACATTACTCTTTGTGCAATAAAAGATAGGGACAACATGGACTTAAGCCTTGTTCACCACTTGGTAGATCTATAACCACAGTGACACCCTGGCATTTATAGGTAACTTGTGAAGAATTTCCATTCCCCAACTCATTGACAAGTGGTTGCTGCAGGTTGCTGGCTGTCCCTCAGAGGTATTCAGTACTGCAAAAAACCTCCATGTGATTGCTTTGGTCACTAGCAGAATGCCATGGTCACCCATAGTTTGCAATGAAGACAGTGACTTATTTTCAAACACTCACCAACTTATAGCTGAGCGTCAGAGAGAAACATGGAACTGGACACCTTGCTCACGACTACCCAGAGGTGTTGGCCACAAAGCTGTGTCAATGGAGCCAGAGCCACAGCCAGAAACTGAAACCATAGAAATGCTGGTGTTGCAAAAGTCCAGTGCTAATGGAAGTTGACTGGAGACAGAGACAACTCTTTCCCCAAAATAGGAAAACCTCCTTACAGAGGGGTTCACCTCTCACCTACTCTTCTATAAACAGACAATGCTTGACTTCAAAGAAAGGCACAGGCAGGAGCAGTTGCTGGATCAGAAGTCTGAGGAGCTGGGAGTTACTGGGGCGTGGTCAAAAATTATGTATCTAAAATTTCTCTTGATGCACAGAACCTTGAAACACTGTAACTGACATGCAATCATTTTTAATAAATACATATCAGCCTGTTCAAGTAGCTAATATAAGTGCATCTTGCACATAAACGTTACTACATTAACTTTTTCCCCATGTAAAACATATACACTACCAGTCAAAAGTTTGGACACACCTTCTCATTTGATGGTTTTTCTTTATTTTCATTTACATTGTAGATTCTCACTGAAGCCATCAAAACTATGAATGAACACATATGGAATTATGTAGTGAAGAAAATAGCGTAAAATAACTCCAAACATGTTTTATATTTTAGATTCTTCAAAATAGCCACCCTTTGCTTTGATTACTGCTTTGCACATGCTTAGCATTCTCTCAATGAGCTTCATGAGGTAGTCACCTGAAATGGTTTTCACTTCACAGGTGTGCCTTGTCAGGGTTCATTTGTGGAATTTCTTCCCTTAAGGTGGTTGGGACCATCAGTTGTGTTGTGCAGAAGTCATGTTGGTACACAGCTGACAGCCCTATTTGACAACTGTTAGAATTTATATTATGGCAAGAACAAATCAGCTAAGTAAAGAGAAACAACAGTCCATCATTACTTTAAGAAATGAAGGTCAGTCAGTCAGGAAAATAGCAAAAACTTTGAATGTGTCCCCAAGTGCAGTTGCAAAAACCATCAAGTGCTATGACAGATCT
>VUQH01048276.1:0-30825 GCA_015106775.1 Etroplus canarensis
TCTTCTTCACCTCTCATGTGCTTTGGATGGTTGACCCCAGGTATTTCAACTCATCCACCTTCACTACCTCTACTCCTTGCATCTTCACTGTTCCACCTGCCTCCTTCTCATTTATGCACATGTACTCTGCCTTGCTTCTACTGACTTTCATTTCTCTTCTTTCCAGTGCATACCTCCACCTCTCAAGGCTTCCACCGCCTCCCTACTCTCACTACAGATCACAGTGTCGTCTGAGACCATCATAGTCCACAGAGACTCCTGCCTGTCCTCATCTGTCAATCTGTCCATCACCATTGTGAACAAGAAGGGGCTCACAGCTGATCCCTGATGTAATCCCATCCCCACCATGAGCTTATCTGTCACTCCTACTGCACACCTCACCACTGTCTCACTGTCCTCATACATGTCCTGCACCACCTTCATATACTTCTCTGCCACTCCTGCCTTTTTCATACAATTCCGCAGTTCCTCTCTTGGCACCCTATCATGTGCTTTCTCAAGATCCACAAAGACACAGTGCAACTCCTTCTGACCTTCTCTATACTTCTCCATCAACACACTCAAAGCAAACATTGCATCTGTTGTACCCTTTTTGGGCATGAAGCCATACTGCTGCTTGCTAATCGTCACCTCTCTTCTTAACCTACCTTCAACAACTCTTTCCCATATCTTCATGGTATGGCTCATCAACTTGATTCCTCTGTAGTTACTGCAACTCTGCACATCACCTTTATTCCTGAAGATGGGTACCAGTGCGCTTCTTCTCCATTCCTCAGGCATTCTCTCATTAAACAATCTGGTTAAAAAGTCCATAGTGCTCGCTCCTAAACATCTCCATACCTCCACAGGTATGTTACCTGGACCAACTTCCTTTCCACTCTTCATCCTCTTCATGGCTGCCCTCCCTTCCTCCTTACAAATACTCTGCACTTTCTGATTCACTACCTCCTCTCGCTCTCATTTTCCTCATTCATCAGCTCCTCAAAGTACTTCTTCCATCTTCTCAACACACTCTCTTCAGTCGTTAGTACATTTCCATCTCTATCCTTAAATCGCCCTAATCTGCTGCACATCATTTCTAGCTTGGTCGCTCTGGCTCGTCAATCGATATAAGTCCTTCTCTCCTTCCTTGGTGTCCAGCCTCTCATACAACTTACGATAAGCCTTTTCTTTTTCCTTTGCTATTTCTCTCTTTGCTGTGCACCTAGACTCCTAGTTTTCCTGTCTACTTTCTTCATCTCCCTGACTATCCCACTTTTTTTTTTGCTAGACTTGTACTTTCCTGTACATCCTTATTCTACCACCAAGTCTTCTTGTCTTCTTTCCTCTGTCCAGAGGACACACCAAATACCTCTTCTTGATCGTTTCCCTCACCACCTCAGCTGCACTTTCCCAGTCATCTGGTAACTCTTCACTACCACCCAGAGCCTGCCTCAACTCCTCCTTGAGCTCTGCACAGCATTCTTCCTTCTTCAACTTCCTTGGCTCTACCTTCAGTCACTTCCTCTTCTTGCTTTCCAAAGTCATCCTACAAACCACCATCTGATGCTGCCTAGCTAAATTTTCCCCTGACACCACCTTGAAATCTCCTATCTCTTTCAGGTTACACCTCCTGTATAAGATATAGTCCAGTTGTGTCTACCTTCCTCCACTCTTGTAGGTCACGTTATGTTCCTCTCTCTTCTTGATATATGTGTTCAACACAGCCATTTCCATCCTTTTTGCAAAATCCACTACCATCTGTCCCTCCACATTCCTCTCCTTAACACCATACCTACTAAACACCTCCTCATCCCGTCTTTTCCCTAACCTACATGCCCATTGAAGTCTGCTCCAATCACCACTTTCTCCCCTGGGAATACTCTACCACTTCATCCAATTTACTCCAGAAATTTTTTGATGACATGAACCATAAATTGTTGCATCAACCCTTCAGTACAGTACTGTGCAAAAGGGTTGACCCACTCCACATTTCTTTATAGGAGCCAGACTTTTTTTGTAATTCTTTTTTACGTGGTCTTGAACAATTGTTCTCCAGGCTTTCTGGAGGATTTGGACACTGGCTGCTTTTTCACTCGTTTTCAGTCCAGTCCTTGTAGCTGACCATTTTCAGAGGAACGTTTTGTTTGTTTGTTAAGTCAAACATACAAAGAATAACAGAAGGATTCTAGAATGTTGATATGTAGATAAGATTCTACGGTAGAATGCTGACATATATCAATAACAAGATTCTAGAATGTTGCACAAGAACTGGACTAAAAATCAGTGGCAACAGGTCTTACAGAGTAATGAATCCAAATTTGAAATTTTTGGTTCAAATTGTTCTCAGTGTGTACAGAGGAGATCAGACGAGAGATAATGACGGCTGTATTTCAGTAAGTGGTGGTGTTGGGGATCTTGTCAAAACTGATGGAATTACAAAGACAGAAATGGACTCTCAGATTTTGATCTACCCAGTAATACCATCTGGAAAGCATCTGATTGGCAATGGCTTAATTTTTCAGCGTGACAGTGATCCCAAACACACTGCCAATGCAGTAACAGCTTATCTGGATAGAAAAACACACAATGGAACACTATTAGGCATGGATTGGTAGGGTGAACATCCAAAGAAGAGCTTTGGAATCTCCTTCAAGAAAAACTGTTCCTGAAGAACTAGTTAAAGAAATTACAAGAAAGCTTGTATTAAAAAAGTTCAGGAAGTGTTATAGGATAAAAGGTGGTCATGCCAAATATTGTTTTTTTCAGTTGATTAGAATCATGCAAACTCTGTTTTTGCCTTATGTTCTCTATTTTCATTTGTGTTTGCACATGGTTCAATACATCATTGCACCCATTTCCCATTTTCCTAGCAACAGATAAAGAAATGATGGGGTGGCTTGAGACTTTTGCACAGCACTATAGATTTCCAGAGACTTGAAGAATGAATGCCAAGGTACAGCACTTTACTAAGACATAGTAACTTTATTCCTTCAATTTCTCAGCCTTCCTGTAGTTTCTCATGATGCTGTCCTGTGGCCTTGGAAATAAGAAAGAGAGGTTTCTAGACATAGTCATATTTATAACCTGATATGACAAATGCCTATAAAATTACAAATTAAATGAATAAATGTCACTTCAGTGTTTACACTATTCATAGATATAAATTAATTAATGTTTTTAATTACCACCGGATCAGAGTAAGAAGACTCAATAATTGTTATAATAACATTATACAATAATACAATCTAGTCATCACAATGCAATTCTACTGACAGGTGATAAATTTAATAATATGATTTTTATCTAGCTCAGTTTTTTGGTGCATAAAGGCAAACCAAATTGACTTTCAAAACAAAGGTGATATAGACTGTGTATTCTAAACAAAACAGAACATTTGCATGTGCTGTATGCTTCGTGTGTAACTGAGCGTGTTGATTTAGTCCTGTATGATACCTGAGCACAGTAGCTCATGCAGTAACCCTCCTGGCCGAGGCAATGTAGGCTCAGTGAGCCTTTGAGGCGCACAGATTCACATCCGACATGGCTGCCTGAGCCATAAGAACAACTCCATGAATTATAAAAAGGCACAAGCCCTGTGCTGGGCTGTTCTGAGAAGGGAGGAGATGGAGGAAGAGATAACTACACATTGTAGATAGATAGAAAGATAGTGTAGAGTGAGCAAAGTGGAAAAAATACAGGAGGAAAAAGATGCACTGGCAGAAAAAGAATGGGAGATAAAGCATGCATGTGTAGTGGAGTGAAAGGGTGTTTGTTTTGGAGTGAAGAAAGTGTGTGCATGTTCGTCTCTGAGCCTGTGTATGTCAGGATTGACACTGCATCTCAAATCTAAACAGCTGTGTGAAGAACTCCTAACTATGCCATTGGATTTAGGCTCATCACTAGGCCTGCAAAGGCAACATTTTCACACAGACATAACATACAGCCCACAGGCATTGTTCCAGCCTCTTCAAACAGTTTTCACTGTGGAGGTGTGACAGCACGCCAGGCGGGGATCTGCTGCCCACCATTTCTAAACCCCAGCAGAAAACAGAGAAGCGACAAGAGTGAGGGGTTTTTTTTTTTTTTTTTTTTGCACCAATTATCTAATGTGTGATCTTGGGGCCTGGCTGCCCGTCATGCACAGCCTCTGGTCTATTCTGTCTTTTAATCTTTCTAGTAATCTTTTGGCCACTGCTGAGCCAATGTCACTGCAGTGAACTCCAAGACAAGGCAATTCCATTAGGAGATGGTATGAGGCGGTATTCATTAGTGGCCCCAGCCAGATGCTGCAGTGCACATGGAAGGTGGGGGGGGGTAATTTGATTTGATTCCTCAAGATAATGTATTGTGCTTCATCACAAAGTTGTTCCAGAAAGGGGATTTCCATATTCAGAAGGAGACATTGCAGCTATTGAGAGCAGGTTGATTTGCTTGAGCATCATTGTCTGGTCTAATTTGCCCCCACATGCCGTCCCTTTGCTATCCCTCCCTCTGTTCCAGGTCTGCTCACTATACAAACCTCTCAGCTGGCCACTCAAATCCTGTCTCAATCTAAAGTGTTTAAACAGAAAGCAGCACAAACATGTAGCATTTCAGCCTCCTGCACCCAGTGCTCCCAGTCTCCCTCTCCAGTCACTTTTTGCATGCATTACCAAACAGCAGCAGCTGTGGTGTTAAAATTTGTCATGAAGAAATAAACATGCTGAAAGATGTGCTGCCTCTCCCAAGATGCCACACATTGAATGCTTTTAGAATGCTCCTCACTTTGCACAAGTGCCTTTATGTACCAGCAACATTCACAATTCATAGACCTAAGAGATGTGGAGTGATGGAAGCAGACAGAGAAAACACAGAAGTCAAAGGGATGCGAAGTAGTGAGAGGAAAGAACAAGTGAAAGCAAGCATGCAGGTGAGGAGATAAAGAGAAATAGAGGTGAATGAGAAAACATGGCTGCAGCCAGTCAATTATTCAGAAGAGGAAGGTCTGTCGTACCTACCTTGGGAGCTGCTTTGAGCATGCCTGCCTGGCATCACCTGCTAATGGGCCACTGATTGACATGCTTCCTGAGCAGATTCGCCTCAACTCTTTTTCCTCGTATACGGGTTCTTATCAGTGCTCTCTGTTGGAACGTGTAAATAATTACTTCATGACCATGCTGCTGTGTGAGCTAGAGGGTTATTTGCACAAAGAAAGAAGGATATATTTTAAAAGGGCGATGGGTTATTTTAAGAAAATGGGTGAATTATTTATGGAGGCCTGCTAGGAAGGGTTTGTGCATTTGCAGTGTTGTATGTTTGCTATATTTGGGGATGTCAAAAGCTGGAAATAACCTGAGGATTTTTATCTTTTAAAGACATGTGTAAGTTAATTGTATTTAGCCTAAGTGATCAGGGAGTGTGCTCATATTGCTTTGAGAATTCTTTTATAGTTTTGAAAGAGTGTGTGTGTATGCTTGGTGGTCTTTGGAGGGTGTTCACACCTACATTAAACCCTCCAGTTGCCAAGGCTCAGAGATAAAAGACCAGATTATTCTACTTGGCATCCATTAGATTGGTGCTGTCTGAATATCGTCCAGTCTAGATCTGACCCACAACTATTTTCCTTCATCTTTCTTTCTTCCTTTCCACCTCGCCCCCTCTCTCTTTCTCGCCTTTGTTCTCTTTTCTCTCTTTGGTGCGCACTGAGAGAGGGATATGTGTGCCAACCCAAAGAAGGAGCTTACAGACTGAGGTTTTTGAAAATGAACGCCCTACTGTGGTTAACTTCCTGTGAGAGTAGCCGAGCCCCCTCACTCACTGAACTTCAAAGCTTGCATACTACACTTTGTAAAGATAATGTAAGCGGCACTGTTGTCTTGTGGCTCACAAGCCTCTCTGTGGATTTACTTTGCCTATATTTTGTAATGTGGTTATTTTATGTTCACTTCTACCTGCACGCTGCCTCAGATGTCTCATTTGTTGAAGATTTTCTTTACATGAGTACTAAGCTGATGCATGTTTGTACACCCTCTCTTTTTCTTAAGTATGTCCTCTGCTCTTTTACCAACCAGACAGCTGGAGATTGGCAAGATAAGCACTTTGTTTTTGGACGTGGCTATGTGGGCTACTGGGAGCTGCCGGGCTCCCTCTCTGAGGGTGTGCACTGTGGAGAATTCATCTTGATGAGAGCTCCTATTGTGTGTCACACCTCCTGTGCTATCTCACTTTCTGTCAGTCTGGCTCTTTTTTTCTCGAAGGCCACCACCCTTTATATATAAGTGACAGTATACTGTAAACAAAATAGAAATAGACCTTTTCTCAAAGGTAATATTTTGATTTGATGACAAGAAAACGTGCCACATTCTGCTGACACCTCTGGTCCAAACTTGTCAAAACTTTCAAAAAATCTCATTTCCACTTTGGGTTGATGCAGTAGCTCTAGAGATGGAAAAAGATGGGGAAAAAATCCACCTGAAAAGAAATTGATTGTGGATGTTTATTGTCATTTCAACTACTCCAAGTATGTTACAGCAGATTGTGATATGTGAGCCAGAGGGAGGCTGCATCCTAGATTAAGGTTGAAGAGATTTTTTTTATTTCATTTTATATTTTTTAATTGCTACAGCTGTCCACTAGGAAAAGGTACTTTGATATTTAGCAGAATAGCAAAGAGATAATAGAGTCTCCATGCTGATTCCTTTTTACAGCTGAAAGCACCTGCCAAGGGCACATGACCCTCAGAACTCACCTATGGATCAGTGGATGAAGGTACCCTGGTCTACTGAATCACATTTTCTTTTACACCATATGGACAGCCAGCTGTATGTTCAGTCATTCACTTGGGTAAAATGGCAGCAGGATGTAATATGAGAAGAAAGCAAGCCAGCAGAGGCATTGTAATGTTCTTGGCAATGTTCTGATGGGAAACCTTGGCTTCTGGTATTCATGTGGATACTATCCTAACATTTACCACCTACCTAGATGTTGCATATCACACACACCCTCTCATGGCACTGATATTGCCTGTGGGCTGTGGTCTCTTTCAGCAAGATAATGATTGCTGCCAAATTGCAAAATTGTTTGAGAAAAATCACAAACAGTTTAAGGTGTGGCCTCTAAGTCCCCCATATCTCAGTCTGATTGAGCATCTGTAGGATGTGCTGGAAAAACAACTCCAATCCAGAAGGCCCTATCACTCATCTTAGATGACTTTAGGGATCTACTACTGTAGTCTTGGCACTTTATACCAGAGGACAGTGTTACAGGTCTTCTGTAGTGCTTCAGTGGGCCGTTTTGGTGGCATAAGGTGAAAAGACATCATATTATGAAGGTTGTTTAACATGCTGTAGCTGATTGATGTTTACAGTTTTTATACCTGTGACAGATTTTTGTATGTTCCATTATGCCCATGTATGAATGTGGGACCTTTTGCAGGATAACAAGCTTCATTGGATGAAGTAGAAAGGAGAATTATTTGTGTTTTTCGTGATCTGGTGACAGTGTTCTGTGAAGTAGATAAATTGTGAATGAGAGGGAGGAGGGTGTTAGGTGTGAGGCTGCAAAAGAGAGAGCAGATGTGGGCCATCAGGGCTATAATAGTGAGGTACAATTAAAACCTCACCTTGGGGGAGATGGACCCTTGGTATCACGGCATGTAGCAAGGTATGATCGCACCAAGAACTCAGTGGGATGGAACACTTTTCAAGGCTGGCCGTGACTGTGAACTGGCATCAGCTTGTGAGACCTCTAAAGGGTTTGGTGTGATTAGGAGTGGAGAGATTCCCATTTTCTTTTTTTTACATTTTACTGCTTTTTGTCCATGCCATTTGTTCCAATTATAGCTAAATTTTTTTAGCATGACTAGATTTTTGGACATAGAAACACCACAGCACTGATATTTTAGCCACTCAAAATCCCGATTGCATTAAACTAAACCAGAGTAATTAGCATAGGCAGTTTAATTGCTGGATTTGAGTGCTTACTAGAGTGTAAGCCATATTGCTGACAGTGTGAGTTGCCACACCAATGCAAAGCCTAAAGCCCAGGGGCCAATAATAGCCAGAAAAAACATTCCCAAGTGGTCCTTGGAAACATTCCAATGTAATAAAAGCAAAGAGAAGATGCCTACTGGCCTGTGTTATATTTATTTTATGCAAAAATTGTAGCTGGAGGAGAGCCACAGTTTAATATTCAACTGTGTCATCCATTCTTCTGTTTGATATTTAAACTTCCTCCGTGGATGTCTAGAAAGTAAAGAGCAGCTTAAATCACACAGATTAATCAATGAAATGTATGCCTGTTCATATTTCCTCTGAATGAGCTGGCAGCAAACCCGTAAATCTTTGCAAGTGATTTAATCAGAGTTTGGAGCTGTGGAAATGGCTTTATTATGGTGATCATGATCAGTTTTGTTTCCCTTACTGCTACAACTCAAATACATATAGCCCATGAGCTAGTAAGAGTAAACAATAAATGTCCTCTAGTTAAGTCGAGCATCACCCAACTCGTCCACTCTATTCCTGTCCTTTGGTGTCCCCATCAAACATGTTATCTGCATATCTGACAGTGAGAAGCAAACTCAAAAGTCAGTTTTTCCTTCTAACATTACTTCTTTTAATTATTTTTGGAGGCCTGAAGAGGTAAAACTATGCATCATAGTACGCAAAAAAATTGCTGAAAGACAAATAATATACATAAACAACAAATAGAACTGTATCATAGAAGCAGTTAGTTAATGAATAAATGGACAAAAATAAATAATGATAAACAGTTAATTGTTAAGGGAATTTATCAAGCACAGAAACATTTGCCGCTTCTAGCTTCTAAAGTGTGAAGACTGGTTGTTTTTCCTTGTTTTTTTTGCAGAATTTACATCAAAGCTGGCAATTTGAGCACTGTCTCCAAGGTATTGGGGTTGGGATTTCTGATGATTTACACATTCATTAATTAGCCCTTGTTTTGGACATATATGTGTAGCGAATATGGAGTGTTGGAGTGGAGAGGACCCAACAGACATGAGAGGCAAATGAAGTAAACAAAAAGTGAGCTGATTAATAATGGCTGATGCAAAAGTCCAGAATACTAAATCATAAAGTCAATATCAAAGTCCAGGGACACACAGTAGAACAAGGCAGGAACACAGAGGTCAGGTAAATAAACATAAAGACACTGAACTATATGTACACATGAGATAATCATGGGATTGCACACAGGAGGGTAACGAGACACAGCTGAACTAAATCTAGAAATGATGAGAAAGGAAAGGAAGAAAAACCAAATGCAAGACACACAAGACTATCGAAGCAGAAACAGGAAATAAGAACTACCCTAACTGAAAACATCAGAAACATGAATGAAGTCAAACGAGTGAATAAAAAAGCACAGGCGGATAAGGCAGGAGGAACATAGAGGGAACTAAAAACTCAATTAGTGCAAACAGGAGCTAGAACTAAAAACCTCAAGTAATCAACAGAACTAAGAACAAATAGACCATGAAGCAATCACAAAGTAAACAAGAATTCTAAACTCAAAACCCAGGAATCATGACCATATGTTTTATGTATATTTTAAATTGGCTTCCAAACACAGGTAGGGAACCTTTTGTAGTGTTTGTATTCTAAGTCATCTCTAGATCATCTTCTCCTTTAATTTGGATTAGGAACTGTCAGCATGTCCTTCTTATACTGTAGGTTTATTTGCTTCTGTTACATTGATAGTTACTTGATATTTCTGAATGGGTTCTGCGTGCTTCCAGACACCAGACTCTGCACTGTGGGGAAAAGGCATAGAGAGCTAAGATATTTTACGAAGAGGAGATCAATAAAATATGATGTTAAAGCAGAAATCTATAACATTCTGCATGGTCAGATTATAGCTGCAATAACTGAATATTTAATGTTGCACTTATGAAGGTGTTAAACCTTATTGTTGGCATGCATTGTAAATGTCATAACCAGGAACAGCAACATAAGCTTTGGCAAGCTTTGGCATTTCAGCATTTACAGAATTACGGACCAGCCAGTGTCTCCCAGTAGATTTTAGCATTTAATCTGAAAAAAATCACCCTGCTGTCAATATGGTAAGTGATTAATTTGTTGGTTCATTACAAAAGCTATGTCTTTACTAAGGTCAGTCAGGGAACAGAAAGCTGATGTGATTGGTTAGAATGGATAGACTGTTATTGAGGTAATTGGTTTGAAAAGGTGATTTCTATCAAGGTGTCCTTGAGCAAGACTTGTACATTCTTAGCAGAACTGATGATGGACACCGAGCTATGCAGGATAGATGTGTATATCTGTAAGTTTTTAAAATTATTGTGTTGTTAAGCAATCGCAAAGTTAAAATTGAACAAGCAAAAGTAAAGGAAAAAGTGGAAGACTAGGGAATAAACTTTGGGGACATTAGTAGAGTAAGGGGTAAATATGAAAAGGTAATTTTCTTCAATTTCTCAGAAACTACAGCAGACAGAGGATGTGGAGGAAACTGGTGGATGACTCCCAGTGGTCTAATAGTAATAGAAGAGAGTTGCAACGTATGCCTCTTTCCGTAAACTGGCTCAGCACTTGTTTCTCCCTCAGTCTTCCATTTTGGATCGAAACATTGTAAACCAAGCTGTTAATTGCAGCGTTAACTCAATCAGTGACGACTCACAGGAGATATAGTGTTTGTGTGTGTATGTGTATGTGTATCTCTCGTGGTTGTGTGTGTCTTTTGTGTGCATATGTGCATGCACAAGTAATGAGTTTTGGTGCTGAGGCACAGGGAAAATCAGCAGAGTCTAGCTTGTCCCTGCCAGGGGACTTGATTGGAGGAGTGTTGTCAGTGCTGAACAGAGATTGGTGAATGCCATTTAAGTCACGCCATTTTGTGCTTCAGTAGTTTATCCTCCCAATGAGGCTGATGTTGATTACCTCAGAGAGAGGTTTTCTTAAGATCAGTGATGATGCCATGCTGACCTCATCTTTCCTGAGAAAAGTTTACAACTCTGAAAAAGCACAGTGCACCTCTCAGAAACTCGCTACAGCTAGAACTACTTTAAAAAAAAGTTTCCATTAACTAATATTTTCCTGCCAACTATATTGAAAACCAAAAATCAAACAATGCAGACACCTGTGCTGCAATGTTAATTAAATATGGACTGCATTTAGAAATGTTATTCATGCAAACTCAGTGATTTGAATCAAACCATACTAAGACTGTTGTGCTATATTTGACAGAGAAAGGCCTTATTCATAAATGCTAAAGCAAAGAGGAGAGGAGTCGTCCCAGAATAGGATGATTGAATCTGAGGAGAAAATCTGGCCGTGTACAGCCTCAATTCCAAAAAAGTTGGGATAAAGCATAAAATATAAGTTAAAACAATTCAATGAATTGCAAATCCTATAAACCAATATTTTGTTCACAAAATAATATAGAAAACACAAAAAATGTTGAAAATGAGTCTCAAACTCCCAGCCTGTGCAATTTGCTGGGAGTTTGAGACCCTTGCTCTAAAATCTGCATATACCTTTCAGCATTGATGGTTTTTCAGAGGTGCAAGTTGCCAGTGCCATCGACACCCTCCATGATCTAATTTGAACAGAGCGCTGATAACAAGCCGGATGGTCATTCTTCTCTTTAGTCCAAAGGACACATCGTCCATAATATCCAAAAAGAATTTAAAATTTCAATTTTCCTCAGTCCATTTTAAATGAGCCTCGACCCAGAGAGGACGGTGGCATTTTGGGTTCTTGTTCACATATGGCTTCTTCTTTGCATGATAGAGCTTTAACCTGGATTTGTGGATGGCATGGCGAAATGTGTTCACAGACAGTGATTTCTGAAAGGGTTCCTGAGGCCATGCAGTGATTTCCATGACAGAATCATGCCTGTTTCCAATGCAGTTCTTCCTGAGAGCACGAAGATCATGAGTGTCCAGATTCTCTGAATCTTTTGAAGATATTTTATACTGTAGATGATGGAATACTCAAAGTCTTTGCAATTTTACATTGAGGAACATTACTCTGAAATTGCTGCACAGTTTGTAGATGTAGTTTCTTGCATATTGCTGAACCTCTGCCCATCTTTACTTCTGAGACACTCTGCCTCTCTGAGGTGCTCTTTTTATAACCAGTCACATTACTGGCCTATTGCCAGTTAACTTAATTAGGTGCAACATGTTCCTCCAGCTGTTTCTTTTTGGTACCACTTACTTTTCCAACCTTTTGTTGCCCTTGTCCCAACTTTTATGAGACATGTTGCTGTCATCAAATTCAAGCTAAGCTAGTATTTTTCAAGAAAGAGTAAAATGTCTCACTTTCAACTTTTGATATGTTTTCTTTGTTCTTTTGTGAATAAAATAGTGGTTTATGAGATTTGCAAATCATTGCATTCTGTTTTTTATTACTGTTATATTATTGTTATTTAACATAGCATCTCAACCTTTTTAGAATTTGGGTTTTACAGCAAGAATATTGAGGTATGCAGAATAATAAAAGAACTTTGTTTTAAAGCTGTTATTTGGCTTTCATGTAAAATTGGTATTAATCCACAGAACTGAGCCTCTAACAGCTGTCAAATTATGCATTTACAAAGGATAATACTAGTGTAATTTTATTCTTTATAGTAGTATCAGCATGAATACCTATGCACACCACAAGTGTTTCATGCACCAGTCAAAAGCTATTACTGCCTTTTTCACTGCAAGGTTGGACTGCGTTTGTCAAAAGCAGCAACTTGTCTCTTCCAGCTGTTGTTAATGTATTGTTGAAAACAGTAGAGCCTCTGGCAGTAATGTAGAGTGTACCTGTGGCAGAACAAACAATACCAGCTTCAGTAGCTGTGAAGAATACCTCAGTGGTTTCAGACTTTTCATATCCATTCATGTCAGTCGACAAATAAAAATAAACAAATACAAATGCACCAGTATTATTTTTCCTTGAAAGTCAGCAGCGTCTGTGCTTCTGCTTTCCCTTTCATGCAATCTGGCAAAAATTATTACACAGAAAAAAGTGACTGAGCACCTGGATCAGTTTCAGTTCTGAGCTTCATAAAGCAAAACAAAAAATAAATGATACCACTCATGTGGAAAGCAAGCGAAATAAGCTCTCTTTTTTGATTTCTTTCAAGCAAGCAAGTTAGTTGAAAACTGTACACATTGCTCAGTGTAATAGTTATTTATTATTAGAAAATACTGAATTTTAAAGGGGACCTGTTATGGTTTTCTATATTTTCTGTCTTTTATGTAGTGTTAAAATGATGAATGTTCATGTTAGACAAGGCCAAAATTACGAATAATGAAATCAGCATATGTGCAAGTAATCTCAGGCTTCAGATGCCTGGATGCCAACAGTTTTTTTTTCCTACACTTGGCTCAGTATGGTGTCAAAGAAAGGGAGTATCCTTAATATAGTCATTTTAGAGTCACAGCCTCACTCATCTGAAAGCTAAGTGTCTCCTGAATAGACACCTTGCTAATAAGCCTGCCAGGAACACACAACATGTGCATAAGATAATACAGGAGGTGCACTTCCTCTTTTTTGGTTAAGTCTAACCACTTTTGACAAGCTCCTCTCTGCCCAGAGAAAGGCAAACATTCCCAATAGGGCAACAAGCAAGCTGACAATACGTTTAAGCAACAGTATTATAAAACTTTAATGTGTAATTACTAAATTTCAGATTTTCAAATTGTACATCACTTTACAAAAAAAGGAATCACATTACTGTAATTAGTAATCTCATACTACCCCAAAGTGCATACATAGGTTTGTTTAGAATGCTTGCATTTTCTTTTACTGCAGCAATTGTAGATTTTCTGAGGCTGCAGTAAATGCTCTGTTTCTGTCCGGTGTATGCTTTTAAGTGTCTTACGCTGTAGCGCTACCTCACCATTGTTATTTATTACTGGCAGTATTCTCCTAAGACTCTTTTTAGCACAGACGTGGAAGGTGCAGTGGTGCTATCTTTGTCTCATTCTTCCTCTCTTGTTCTTTCTGTCTTTTAACCCCCCCACCACCCTCTTTTGCTCTCTTTTTCTTCCCCCCTGCTATATGTCTCCCTTGGCAGTCTTCACCAACTTGTGCTGCTTATACTAACTAGCTGTGCACTCCCACTCATAGGAAAATGATGATGAGACAGCAAAACCACCACGGAGACAATGCACAATGGAAGAGAGAGGAAGGGAGTTGTATAAAGGTTGCAGGAAAAGAGACAACAGGCGAATGAGATCCATCAGTCTTTTTTATGCACTTTTGCCACATATATGTTCATCCCCAGGGAGTGCTGTGTCTCTGTCTAGGCTTCTGCCTCACTTTCTGTGCCTTGCTTTTTGTTGTCATCATTCAAAGCATTTTCCTTGCTCGCTTTTCCCCTTTCTCCCCCTACCTTTAGTTATTAAATCTGTTCTCACCCCCTCCCTCTGTTTCTCTTTTCCTCTTCTCCCTCCATTCCTCTGTGCCCTGCAACCTTTTTGTCTTGTGCCACTAAGTGGACTGCTTATATAACGGTGTACACCTAGAGGGACTCCCCGCCTCCTCTCACCCATCAGCCAGCCTAGTCTTCTCACTCCACCCTTTTAGTCTCCTTTCCTCCTGTTTTCTCCTGTGCCCCACCTTACCTTCTGTTCTTCCTACAGTGTCATTTTCCCTCCTCCTCTTCTTTTCTTCTTGCGCTTCCTCTATTGCTGGCCATTTTAGGAACAAATGGTCCTCCTACTGTGTAGCTAGGGTAAGTGCTAACCAAAACAATATGCAGTTAAAAAAAAAAACAGGCCTGCATCTTCATTTAGTGCTGAAATGATTCGCTGCTATTTAGATAATCAAATGCCAGATGATTGATTAAGCAATATATTAAAATAAATACTTAATACTGTCAAAGCAAAACATTTTTGACATTGTATTGAAAATTTTTGATGTCATTTTACAGACTGAATGGATTTATCTAAAAATCATTCATGATGAAACTTCCAGCCCTAAATGTATCCCCAACATATACACTCAAGTCACATCGATCTACCAAATAGGACATACTGTACATATCCGTAGTCTCTCACATACACTTTTGCACATTTTCAAAAATCTGTTTCTTCACAACCTGTAAATGTTCAAGAACAAATGATTTTGCAGACTAGTTTGTGGCATTTGCTGCACTTTCTCAGTAGTATCCAGTGGCCTTTCATCCATAAATACCATAGAGCGCTTCAAACACACACTTGCTTGCAAGATCTTCTTGCTTCCTAGCATTCACGTCCTCTTGCACACTATCTCACTCATTTCTTAAAGACAGTGACTCTCCCTGATTTTTTTTTTTTACATGCAACTTACATCCAGGATTCTCCTCAATGCATATTTTTTATTCAGCACACTATCTTGCACTTTCATCTTATGTCTCTCTTCCATTCTCTCTATCCCACACCCATTGTACCTCTTTATCTGCCTCTACCCCTTCATTCTCCTCACCATCTCAACCTTCCTCCCCTCCTCCACCACCCAAACCCCCTCTCTAAATATAGTCCCTTTGAAGCATAGCTGTGTTGTCTCTTCCCGCAACACTGCAAGACAAAAGTCTGTCATCTCACATCTAAGCAGTGGGGATAGAAAGCACAGATAAGATTGATGGCCCAAAAAGAACACTGGTTAAGAGAATTGATATTCATCTGCCTCAGCATGTGTGTGGAAATGAAGAGAAGTGGTGGAAATGGAAAAGAAATGATCAGAGTGGGGGAGAGGATCCACACAGTCAACATCAACACAGTGAGAAAATGATAGAGAAGGGTCTGACATTTATGAGCTTCATTTTGTAATTAAATAAAAATCTCCCCGGGTGCCTGACCCAGCAACATATGCACGTGTGCGTGTATGTGTGAGCCCATCAGCACCAGTGTGTGCGTCAGCTGGCACAATGCATGGTTAGAGTGTGTGAAAGTGTGTGCTCTTTTGTGAAGCAGATAATGTGTAAGAAAGAAGAGCCAACCAAAGGGGGAAAAAAATTGGTGCAGAGGATAAGAAGGGACGTTTACTCATTTAATACGGCGCAATACCCCCACCTAATGGTGAAAAGGAGTCATTACAGCCGCTTGATGCAAGTTGCGCATCACCGCAGCCTAGGACAATTCCCATCTCATCAGCTCACCTGCAGGAGCCCTTCTAATGACTTCTACTTTGTCTAATTACAGATTGCGTAATTTACATAATAAGTATACTTAGTATTACAAACAGTGAGGATAACTGCATGGTGGCTGTGTGAGAAATCATTGCATCATATTTTCAGTTGTTCAGTTCCTCTGTTTTCAGCTAAAGGGTTACTGTATGCCAGACACTCACACACACACACACACACACATGCTCTTGCACACACATGCTCTTGCACACACACCCATGCACGTGCACACACATATATGCTTAACCTTAGAGTGGCTTCCTTTACCTGCTAAGAGGGGACATTGGCCCATGATATGTAATGCGTGTGGACCAGTTCGCCTGCAGCCAGAGCATACATCGCCGCTGACAGGATCTCCTTCTACCCGAGTGACCTGGCCCAAAGCTGGCTCTGGGGGAAAGACAGGAGTGCAGATTATGATTCTAAGCATGGTTCTCAGAATTTGCTACAAGGCATTTTAGTGGGAAAATGGGTGTTTTTATATGCAGAGGGAGGAGAAAAATGTAATAGTTTATCTCTTAAAGGAAAAAAGATTAAAAGAAAAGAAAGGACAAGCTCTCTTCACCCTTACATTCGTATTAACTATATTAACTATATTGCTGAAATTAAATAACTTAGTTAGTTAATAAGCAGAAATGAACTGGCAGTAGACTGATTGTTTATCAGGTAAAGAGAGAGAATTTGCTTCTTTATTTTGCATCCTTGTGAATTACACATTGGATTGAGTTTCTACAGAGTTGATCATAAAAACGAACTTTGTCAGTTTGTGATGTGATTTCTCACTGTTCGATTTGATTTGACGTACTGAACAACCACTTGACATTTTTGGGGAATGTGTTCATCTGCGTTCTGTCTGCAAATTAAATGAGAAAATTGATACCTGTCTAATAAAATTCACCCACAAGCACTGCTAAAGCTCACTTATCCAAAATGAGTTGCACGTTTCCTGGGAAATATGTGCAGGATGTTTTTTTTTCGTGAAAGAAGTCATGACCGGGAATGTGGGTTGCAAATGTTAAGTTATTCCTTTAACAGATAATGTAAAGAAAGTGTATTATTTGAAACCCATGTTACTTAGTTATATTTATTTCTGTCATTCTTTAATGTATTTTTATTATTTCTGTCTTTTTTTATTTCAGGCTGCGAAGGGAGGGATACACGGTGCAAGTCAGTGTCAACGACTACCTGGATATCTACTGTCCACACTACAACACCAGTCAGCGGGGGACGCTAGAGCGCGTCATAGCCGAGCAGTACATCCTGTACATGGTCAGCTACCATGGCTACCGCACCTGCGACCCACAGGCGGGCACCAAACGTTGGGAGTGCAACCGGCCCCATGCACCCCATGCACCCATTAAGTTCTCTGAGAAGTTCCAGCGTTATAGCGCTTTCTCCCTGGGCTACGAGTTCAACGTGGGCCAGGAGTACTACTACATCTGTAAGTCAGACTTGTGAACACCTGCATGAAAGCCTGAGGGTGCTGCACATTTACCATTTGATCTGAGATTTATAATGAGGAGCTTCTTCTCAGCTGCTGTCACACGCATGTACTGACGGTATGTGGTTGTTGCTAATAGATTCTGGAAGTTCAGCTGAGGACAGGCTGTTGCCCGGTTGTAGTTCTGCCGTTTATGCAAGCCGGCTGTTGAGGATTGCGTGGCCTGCAGAGGGCACAAGGTTGACATGTGTTGTGTGTGTTGTCTCTCCGTTGTAGCCACGCCCACTCACCACCACCACGGCCACAGCTGCCTGAGACTGAGGGTATTCGTGTGCTGCTCCACTGGTGAGACTCAACAACTCTTAGCTGTATATTCTCTTCCACTCATTTTTTATTATTTCCTTTCTTTCTGTGTCACTTCATTTACTCTCACCGCCTATCTATTTGTACCTCACAGACACACAGAGAGGCAGACACACACACACACACACACACACACACACACACACACATAAAACTAAGATCTGACAGTCCTGCCTCAGAGAGAGGCTTTTCTGCCTTGTGCTGTCTTGGCAAGGTTTTGATGATGGCGTCTTTTACCTCGAAGCAGTGCTTTGAGAGTGATGGCTTAATGTTATTGTCTGTCTCACTGCTATTACAGTAATGCTCTAGCTCTCTCTGCCAGAGACATGCTCTTGTGAAGCCATACAAAAGATGTAAAAGAGAAAAAAATAGATTCAGCTGCAAGATCCAGCTCTCTGCCCTGCTTTTTCTCTGTCACTCCCCATACCTCTCTCCTGCAGCTTTCTTGACCACCCCCTCCTTCTCCCTCTCTGTCTATCTCTTCTTCTCTCTTTCTTGCTCTCTGATGCCTGCTGCACTGTATAGTGTGTGTGTTATTTTTACCCTGGTAGCCTGCTCTCTTCCCTGCAGGCCTTTGATCAAGCAGCCCCAGTACTGAAAGCCTCCTCCTCTCCTCTAACCTTGTCAGCACTAATACATCCCACACTCAGGCCAGTGTCAGTCCCTGTGTACACATCACCTTAACACCAACTCCCCCCATCCCAGTGTCACTGCTAATCTATTGATGTGTCTACCACGCCTCCATTTGCTTCTCTGTGTGTGTTTGTGTGTGTCTGTGTGTGTTTAAAGTGTAGGAGTTTGAGCACGTGTGTCTGCACACGGTAGAACGTCTTCTGCGATTGTTTCTAATGCTTAGGTGTGTGAATTAATGTGTGCCCATGAATGCATTTAGTCAGTTTACCAACTGCAACCTTTGCTTAGCAAGGTCATGTAACAGCTTATTATCAAAAACCTTTCTGGTTTCAGCTGCCTTTTTTCATTCTCTCTGTGTACCTTCCACCTTAAATCCTCAAAGTCTTTAAGATAAGAAAGAGATGTGAATATTCATGAAGCATGCTTTACATCCTTGATGAGCTGCAAATGCTACCAGCTTCTGTGCAGCTTTCTCTGTTAATGCTATTTTATCCACCTGAGTCTGCATCACAGTCACAGGCTTACACAGACAAACATATTAGCTAAGAAGAGGCAAAAAATACACAAAGATGAATACACATACACCCAAGCAAACCCAAACATTCATTCATTCTCAGATAATTTGCCGGTACAGACTGAATTTAATTCCATGTCTAGACGAACACTGAATGTAATAATGACTTTTGTTCAAAATGCTTTTAATGTTTTAATTTTCACATGGGAGTCTGGATTCGCAGTCCACAATTTCTTCATGCTTTCTCAGCGGCAGGGGCACACTAACTCCTTCATCTTCTTCTGTAACTGTGCACAATTTAATGGTGCCAAAAATGCACACTTTTCTCAGTCCTGTCATTTTAATGGAGCATTTTCTCTCCTTGTCTCTGTGTGTCTCTTTCTTTGCTTCTTTCTCACTGATGTCTCTATCCTCTGTGTTTTATTTCTTCCTCTTCTTTCTCTCTGCCTCTCTGTCTTTGTGTAAATGTGGTATGTTTCTCAGTCTCCCAGGCAGATGATGACTCCAGTCAGACTTCTCCCGAGTACACAGTCAGGCCAAACATCAAAATACACAACATTGGTGAGTGACTTTAAGTTGCTGAAAGTGAAAAGCAGCCAATTTCTAGATTCTGGTCCATATTTAGCAGTGGCTGCAAAGCTTGATTGGTGTACCAATCATTGTAACAAAAAGTATAAGGATTTGTAAGTTTTTAATTCTGTGATTGCCAAAAGAAAATCCACAAGCAATAACTGGTTGATGAGTAAGACCTTAATTTTCTGCTCGTGTGAACTGAACAACATAGGCAAGAGCATACACACAGCTACTTAAGGGATTCCACAGAACTGTCATACACCTACTCTCTTACATACAGTAAATAATCTATTTGTGTACTTAGATATGTATAGACTGTATAAGAAAGCAATGATTAATACAAATTGGGTGTCATTTTTAGTGTTTAGTGGCTACGTTTCTATTGCATACGATAACATAATAATTACAATAAGAGATGTGGAAGCACTGAACCAATATGCCGAAATGGAAATGGCCCCAATACTGACCTCATTATAGCGTTCATTCATCAGTGTCTTTATAAGATTAATTGTTTCCTCTATCTGCTGCATTAATTCAGTCATGATGCAACACAGCAGTCCCTGACCTCATGTTATCTTACATGAAAATGATTTTAATGAGTTGCACACAGTGATGCATACAGATTATGAATATAAGTTGGACCAAAGAAAGAGCAGCACTGGTATTGAATTGAAAAGATACTTAAGAGTGCAGATGCATTTTAGTTAGTAAGATGGTTTTGCCAGATAATTTAGCATGCTTGGAGTTAAATTTGCATTTAAAATTTAAGTAAAAATCCCTTATGGAACAGAAAACCTGCTCACAAGTATGGTAAGTATAGTGGTCAGTGTTTATTCAAGAAGTACGCTATGTGGACACAAGTATTGGGACAACCACACATAACATCTAGATGAGCTTTTATGACATCCCGTTCTAAATCCGTGGCCATTAATGAGTTGCAGCTATAATAGCTTCCATTCTTCAAGGAAGGCTCTCTATAAGATTTTAGAGTGTATCTGTGGATGTTTTTGTCCATTCTTCCAGAAGAACATTGTGAGTTCAGACACTGATGTTGAACCAAAGGGCCTGGCTCGCAATTGCCGTTCTAGTTCATCCCAAAGGTGTTTGAAGGGGTCAAAGTCAGGGCTCTGTGTGGGCCACTCATCCAACCATGTTTTTATGGAGCTTGCTTTGTGCATTGGCACAGTCATGCTGGATGAGAAAAGGACCTTCTCCAAACTGTTCCCATAAAGTTGGAAGCATAGAATTGTTCAAAATGTTTTAGTAAGCTGAAGCATTAAGATTTCCCTGTGGACATTCCTCTTCCACCAAACTTTACAGTTGGAACAACACAGTCAAGCAGGACATGTTCTCTTGCCATTTATCAAACCCAGACTCATCCATCAGGCTGCCATAAAGAGAAGCATGATTTGTCACTCCACAGAACATGTTCCACTGCTCCAGAATTTAGTAGTGGTGTGCTTTGTACCACTGTGTCTAAAGTCTGGCATTGTGCTTAATGACATAAAGCTTTTATGCAGCTGCTCAGTCATGGAAACTTATGCCTTGAAGCAACTTTCACACAGTTTTTTTGTCTTAATGCTCAAGGAGGTTTGGAACTCTGCAGCTACTGAGTCAGCAGAACACTGGCGATTTATATTGCACTATGCATCTCAGCTCTCTGTGACCCTGCTGTGTCACTTTGCTTGGTCTGCACTTCACAACATTTACTGTGGTTCCTAAATGCTTCCACTTTGTAATAATACCACTTACAGTTGGTATATCTAGGAGGAAAGAAATTTCACCAACTGACTTGTTGCAACAGTGGCATCCTGGTAGAGCACCATGCTTGAATTCACTCAGCTCTTTTGAACAACCCAGCCCTTCATAATGTTTGTAAAGCCAGACTGCATGGCTAGGTGCTTTATTTGATCCACCTGCGGCAATGGGACTGAATTAAACATGTGAATTCAATGAGGTGTGGCCTAATTCTTTTTGCTCATATAATGTATATGAAGGATGACAATACCATTGGACAATTTCTGTTATTATAATATAAAATATATATATTACAGTTTTCCTTTTTTTTTCTTCCAATTAAGTTTGATTTTAAAACCTGTAACTAACGGCTTGTATTATATGAAAGATGAATGTAGCCTCCTGCTCTGAAAAATGAAGCCAAGAAACATCTTTTTCCAGGGATTTTTGGAGTGACTCACTGCGTTTCCACCACAGTGATTATGACATTTTACCTCCGCAAAAAGTCCCTGCTGAAGTGGTATGACTTTCTGAATGATAAAAAAAACTTGAGGGTGGAGCTTTCAGTGCTTATCATTTCTGATTGGTCATGTAGCCTGCCTGTAGTTTTAGTTGTTTTTCCTCATCTCACCATCATTTCTGTTATAACTGATAAAAATGAGTTTACTTGTTTTAAATCAACATAGACGGTAACTCTGGACCCTCATGCCCAGTGACAGACAATAAGATCATGCAGTAGTGGCTGAGTGAGTTAGAAAGTGAATCAAGAGAGGGAAGCCAGCGAGAGAGACGCTAGCAAAAACAAAGCGGTGAATAGCAGAATTTAAAATTTTATTTTCTGACTCTTTCTAAAACACAAAACGTGCTTCACTAGTTTAAGTGCCTTAAACCTATATTCTTTTAACAGCCACTGATTGAAAAAGAAGTCCAGTTCCGTAGAAGTCTCTGAAAAATAACCCTACTTCTTACTAAATTTATGGCCTCAGTAAATACTTATCTAATGAATTTCTGGTCCCAGTCACTCGTTTCAGTTCTTACTGAATGCAACATGATGTTGATTTTTTTTAAATGCTTGTCTCCTTCTAAGAAGGGTATGATTTTAGGGCGTGTCTACCTTGTGATTGACAAGTTTGTATGAGAGCACAGTGTCTTTGGGTTCCAAAGACCTAACCCTTGATTAAAATCCAGTTTCCGAAGAAAAGTAAAAATAAAAATGTGATGATCAAAATTAAAAGCTCTGGGCTCCAAAGTGGGACTTCACAAACCAATGGGTAACATAATGGATGGGTATTCCCAGATCACACATTAGTCTTGTTTTGTACTCTACGAATGAAGACAATGATCAAATGTTTTTAAATCTTCAAATGCAGTAATCTATAAAACAATGAAAAACTCCTACAGTGTTCAACACACAAGTAAAACCATCCTTCTTCCTCTGCACAAAATCTAAGGTCAGTGGAGGTCTTGTAAGAAATGAAAGGCCCATGTTTACCTAAGAAGAAAGCGTGCCAGTGAGCAAGTCAATTGTGCAGCTGAGTGGTTACATAAACCCTCTATTTTTCTTTGTCTTTCTCCATCCCCATCTCAAACAAAAGCCTCTTGCCGGGAATCATTTAGTATGCTTGTTTCTGGGAGCTGTAGGCAGTCTGTGACGAGGGCTAAGAGAGTGTGACCTGCCTGAGATGGAAACTGAGACTAACAGAGATAGAATGAAAAGAGTTCTTGAGCCATCAGCAATGAGTACCTTCAGAGAGAGAGAAGGCAAGAAACAGAGAAATGGAAGAGAGAGACAGAGGGAGGCTGGAAAGACACCGAGCCAATGTGAGACAGAGAAAGTCAGACAGATAAAAGACAGGAAGGGAAGCAGTGAAAAAGAAATGCAGCTTGAAAAAAGTCTGACAGAAAGAAGGATAGATAAGGCAGAGTGAGAAAAACAGGCAGAAAAAGAGATAAAACTAGAGTGGGGGCAGAGAAGGGGGAGTGCAGAGAGAAGGGGCAGAGGAAGAAAGAAAAGCACAGTGGTGGGCGAATTGCTCAGCAGTAACTTAGGCTCGAGCTTACGTAGAATTTAATATAAAAAACACGCACACTGGCAGGGAATCATAAAATATCATAGCCTACGGCGTTGTGATGCATTTTGCTGAATACATTTGGAGGAATAACAAAATCAGGACACACAGATTTATACACACACTTAAAACAACCCATAGCCCCGATGGCCCAGCTGACCGCTGGACACCCACTCTGTGACTCACCCTCAGGACCAGACCCACCCACAGACTGGCTTAACATCAACAAATCTCTCCATCTCTCTTCACATATGTTTGGGCCTGCCTTCATCCTCGTTACTTTATTATAAGCTTCATTTCTACGTCACATTTTCCTTATTTAACATAGTGTCTATTCTACTAACAGCTGTGGTCCTGTTGTAGTTTCACCCATCATTTCAATGGATCTGGTGACAGGGCAAGAAATATGAGTAGCAAGATAAACCTATCGCTGTAAACAAATCCCCAGGCCAGTCAAACTTTCTTGGAAGGTCACATTAAGGGCATCATTGAAAATAAGACCCAGGCTATGCACAGTAACCATTCATTACACTTTATTATTTTGTGAGAGGAGGTGCTGATACTATTTGTAGTCTGCATGTAAGCAGTGCTTACTAATCACTTTTATGAAACAGGCCACTGTCGGCGTGTTTACAATTTGTCAGATTATCTGATTCGCTTGCATTTCTTTCCCAGTTAAAAAGCATTTATAGATCTCTGCAATTAAGTGTGAAATGACTGGATTTGCCATTTTTGTGATATTTACTTTTTAACCCCATTGCGACTCACCTCTTGTCTACTTGTAGCTGCGTTCAGCGTTAATTATGAAAAGCAAAATTTGTTATTGTAGAAAATCTTATAGGAACCTGTACACAGTATTTATCATAAATGTGCTATGAGAACTCAGTATCAGTATTGCTTCTTCCTGCATGAATTAATCATAGGTTCCTAGTTTACTATAGCAAAAACCATAGCACACTCTGTGCAGTCTTGTTTCTGTGACATACTTGCCCTTAAATTCTTTCCACCTGAGTGTCTGCTGCAGCAGAGGAGGGCTAAAGGCTTGAACATAAATTAGTTGGTTGACAAGAAAATACAACAGGAAACGGATCATTTAAATGCATAAATTTACTTATTTTCTCTGTGTCTGGTTATATGCAGAATTTCTGAAAATCAAATCATAAAATATTGTGTTGCACCAAGGAAACAAAGGTACTTTTTCCCAGTCTGTAAACTCAGTGGCCACAAGACTCGTCATTTCCTCATGCTTGTAAACTCTGGTTCACAAGCATGATAAACCAACTTTGGTGCTGTTAACAGATGCTGTAGCAACCTAACAGCCTCTTTCCCCAATAGTCTGACTTAACTCAATTTTCACCGTATTGCTCTAACCATACACTTATAACTTCATCATGAAGATTTCAGGAGAGCCTTATCACACTGATCAAAGTAACAGCAACGTACAACACCGACAGAGAAGAGAAAATGGAAAACACTTACCTCTTCAAACTGTGGAAAATCTGCAGAAAGTCTGTGGAATTCTGTGGGAACAGATTGCATATGGGTCTGCCTTTAAGTAATTAGCTATACAGATTTTGTGCTGACAAAATTTACAACAGGCATGGCAGCTGCATTTGGGGTTGCTAGTGCTAGTTAACATCATGTTTTTCATGACGGTAGAAGAAATATGCCCATTTAAGAGTCAAAGATCCAGTACAACTACTGCTTTAGTCTGAGCATCCACCACTGCAACAGTATATACACACGCTCACTGGCCACTTCATTAAGTATACCTGTTCAACAGCTTATTAACACAAATGTCTAATACTACCTGCTGAAGTTCAAACTAAGCGTCAGAATGAGGAAGAAAGGTGATTTAAGTGACGTTGAACATGGCATGGTTGTTGGTGCCAGACAGGCTGGTCTGTTTCAGAAACTGCTGATCTACTGGGATTTTCTTGCACAACCATCTCTAATAGGTTACAGAGAAAGGTCTAAAAAAGAGAAGTGAGCTGGAGTTCTCTGAGCGAAAATGCCTTGTTGATGCCAGAGGTCAGAGGAGAATGCCCAGACTGCTTCAAGCTGAAACAGAAACTCATATAACCCCTCGTCACAACTAAGGTCTGAACGCACAGCACACTGAAGTTTGAATTAGATGGGCTACAGCAGCACAGAAGATCTTAGAACAGGAAACGGAGACAATGGTTCACACAGGCTCACCAAAAGGTACAATAGCAGAATGGAAAAATGCCCAGTCTGATGCGTCTCCATTTCTGCTTCTGATGGTAGAGTTCAGAATTTGAAGTAAACAACATGAAAGCATGGATCTTTCCTGCCTTGTGTCAGTGGTTCAGGCTGCTGTTGGTGGTGGTTTATTGGTGTGGGAGATATTTTTTTGTGCTCCTTAGTACCAATTGAGCATATTTTAAACACCACACCCTTCCTGAGTATTGTTGCTGACCCATGTCCATCCCTTTATGACCACAGTGTACCCATCTTCTGATGGCTGCCTCCAACAGGATAATGTGCCATGTCACAAGGCTCAAATCATCTCAAACTGGATTCTTGAACATGACAATGAGTTCACTGTACTCAAATGGCCTCCACAGTCAGCAGCTCTCAATCCAATAGAGTGCCTTTGAGATGTAATTGAATGGAAGATTTGCATCATGGGTCTGTGACTGTGTGATGCTATCATGTCAATATGAACCAAAATGTTTGGGGCATATTTCCAGCAGCTTGTTGAATCTCTGCCATGAAGAATTAAGGCAGTTCTGATGACCGTACTGGATCCAACCCTGTACTAGCAAGGTGTGTCTAATGAAGTGGCTGGTGAGTGCAGAACCATTATGGATAAGGGGACACCCGCGTAGGAAGTACTTGACGTCCATCGCTTTGTAGCGCATCACTAAAGCCCCTGTCACGCCATGACGATTTAACAAGCGTTTGCTGACGTAGGAAAAAAAACTGAGAGTATGTCAATTATGTTCTAGTGAAGGTAGTACGGCGAGGTTGCGGGAAAGTTTTGAGCATGCATGAAACCCTCGACGCTTGCCCGTGTATGGCTCTTACGTCCCACATATGAGAACCCTATGTTGCAGGTACGTAATGCATATGGAGACTCACGGAACTCATGTCAAAATATGTGGAGGTACCCAAAACATATTAATAACCAATGAGTAACATGTTTTTAACATACGTGTAACATATATCAAACAGACCCCAACGCATAGTGCCGTTTGTAGATGTATTTGACATGATCGAAACTGAACATGTTTCCCACACAGCTGCTGAATAATTGCGGTTGTGGTGTGTCTAAGGGGAGTGGTATAAATGGGCTTCAAGTTGTGAATGCCAGCAGTACGCTAGCATATATGTTATGTATACATCCATTTGACATCATTGTTCTGCGTCTATGCCGGCGTTTTAAGGGAATTTGAATGCATCAGCGTAAGCTAGTTAAATCATCATTGTGTGACAGGGCCCTAATAGACATCCTAGCTCCAATTGCCAAGGTAACCCTCTACAGTATTTGCCATTCCCTCATGTGTCAATCAGTGGCATCCTTTGCTCTCATTGGTAGTCCCTTCCATCACTCACCTCGAAGTTGAGAAAAATTTAACTCTTTCCATGGCCAGCGGTTATTTCACCTGTTTTGCACATTGACTTCTTTATAGTGTCTGGTCACCATGTTGCTGCTGTTGGCTTCCTGTGAATCTTGTTCTCTTAAGACTTAACCATCATGGGGAAAAATAAACACCCTCACTTACATCAATCATGAATAGTCAGAAGAAAATTAACCAGCTATTTTTATTATCAGTAAGGGTTTTTAAAAGACATTTTTATAGAAGAAATATCATTTGATTATTTTCTTTGTCTTGGCTAAATTGGTTTGAATAAAATTAGCCGGTTGAATTCAACAAATTTAACAGTGGGAAATCAGAAAGGACCTCTTTTTCTCACTCTTTCTCACATAACTGAGAAAATAATCTACATATTTGTAGATAACTTAACCTCATGAGGCATATAAAGTTATTTTAAATTTTGATTAAATATTATTCACAGGCCAAAAAGTTAAAGGATCAGTGACCTAGATTAAGGAAAATTGTAAAATAACTGTTTTTTCTATGTTTATGCTTCTGCTGCAGGTGCTTCAGCAATGGTAACAGCTCTCTTGACTGGGCTAATGTTGTCATTACATGAGCTGTTGAACTTTAAAGAGCTTTTGACAGTTTATGGGTCCATTATTAAAAGCCTGGGTAAACTAAAAATAGACAGCAGAGCTTACAAACAACTCCCAACCAAGGGCAAATGCTTTCAGCAGTTTGGGTGCAGCAGTAGATAAACTGCGGCACTGTTACATGCCCACACGCTCTCAATAATGCATTGTTTCTCTCTCTCTCTCTCTCTCCTTGGCTCTCCGCCTCCACCTACTCTGCATGTTTGTGGGTGTTTGTCTGTCAGGTATGAGCGCTTGGAGGACCAGTTAAATGACCTGACGGAGCTGCACCAGCATGAAACCAGTAATCTGAAGCAGGAGTTGGCCAGTATTGAGGAGAAGGTGGCCTACCAGGCCTCCGAGAGAGCCAGGGACATACAGGTTTGTATATCAAAAGCTGTTGTGTAATGCACATTCACAGATTTGTTCAGGAACCAGAACACAATATTAACACTTTATTTAATGTTATTTCTGAATAATTAATTCAGAGTTTCAGTCAAAGAACATGTGATTACCTTAAGGAAAACAACTGACTTTAGGTGGTTTGGTTTAGTGTGTGTGTGTGTGTGTGTGTAGGGGAAATTCCAGATTAAAGGAATAACCTGAACTTTTGACCCTGACATCTGGTGGTTCTGCTATGCTATGGGGTCATTTTTCTGGTATAGTTTCAGTTCATTTGCCCCTAACAGTCGATTTATGCATCTGCATTGCGTCTTTGTCATAACCACAAACTCTTCTGAAACCCTATGCCATCATGTATTCCTTCCCAAAGGGTCCCCACAGCGGATTAACCTGCATTTGTAATTTGTAAGTTTTACCCCAGATGCCCTTCCTGACGCAAACCTCCATGGTGAGAGGGGCTTGTGTCCCCACCTGGAATCAAAAAAAGGACCTTTCACTTGTAAGGCAAACGTGTAAACCACTACACTACAGGGACCTAGAAATGTGACTGTGTAGACTGTATATAAAAGAAGAATATACCACCAGGACATCACCCACTTGTTAACGAGGTCTGATTGTGAAGCCTCAAGCTGACCATCTTGATGTTTTGAAAGCAGATGTGACAACTGTAGAGTTGGAATTGACTGTGAGCCTCATATGGTCATGACATCTATATCCCTGTATGTTCATACCATGCTTTATTCTGGACTATAATGGGACCATAGTTTATAAAATGAACATCATGTTGTAACAAAGAAGGCTCAAAACTATCAGTAAAACCCATTAACTCAGTACATTGTTTAGAGATCAGAGAGCAAGAGAGCTGAGAGACATAATAGACTTTGGTATGCAGGACTTCTTTTTGAAACCAGTCACCACCAACCCCCACTGGTCATTAAGAAGAAATAAACTGGTTTAAGGCACTTCAACATGGATTTCATTATTCTCAGACATTGAGCAATAAACCTATCCTTTATATACAGTCTGTGCGTGGGCATAAAAGATGAGCGTAGCAACTGTGATGTCACACACTGGTTTGTGAAATCCCATTATGAAGCCTCAGGATGGAGATTTTCGCCATCGTCATCTTGGTGTTTTGGAACAGATGTGACGAGTGAGGGGTGGAGCTAACTGTGAAGCTGCACATCACTCATTGGTTGAAGATGTGTCAGTCACTTGTTGTTAGCCAGTGAACATGCACTGGATACTGGATAATGGATAATGACCAAAATTTACAAATGGGCTTAAGTTTTATTCAGTATGACCTGAAATGAATGAAAGAGCTCATAAGCTCAACAGGAAAGTGTGTATTGAGGTCAGAGCTGAGGACCGTTTTCCTCCACAGACTTCTATCGGAATGGAAGTCTTTTGCAACCTAAGGCATCGCCACTTCGTGGCAAGTTTAAAATGAAGACTGCAGTTCAAAGGCGCTTCACTTTCCTGGAAGCTACATTCATCTTTTAGGGGCTTTTCAGTGGCTGCTCTGCAATTTCATTATACTTCTGCAACGACAATAAAGATTATTAATTTCTAGTCTGCTGGATATTAATTATATGCTTTCGTCTTTGCAGTCACTAAATGCCAATCCAGTTAACTAACTATGGCACATTTTAGACCAGATTGTTTGACAATGCTCCCCACCACCATCATCTAAACAACATTACTCATACTTGTATATAAAATTAGTGCCAAAAAATGAATACCTTTGGAAAATTATTTAGGACTTATTGCTAATTATATCCCCAAAAAAACGGGGATAATGATAGTACTGTTGACGCGACAGTGCAAAAACTATTTTACTCAGGATTTTGAATTTTGACACAGTGATAGACCTCCGTGAGATCTGGAACTTATTCGGGTTTCAGCCAATTTAAAAACTTGAAAAAGTTTACCACTATGTGGCGTTATCTGTAAAAATGTTTACGTTTTTTAGCCACATTTATGTGACTACTTGTTCGCTCTGCACCGAACAAAACCCAAATTGTTTGTGGGATCGTGTACTGTCATGGTGACACCATGTTGTGTCTGCTGCCATTGCTGTCTGCTGTTGCCGTGGATGAACTCATTTCAAATTTTCAAGGCTGTTATGTAATCAACTTTCCTACTGCTACGTTGGTTCCTAATCTTCCAATTTGCATTAAAAAAATCAAACCAACAAGAGTGACCATGGCATCTAGCCTCACATCCCATCAGGTGGGGTTGGGTCAGGGCAGCATTCATGACGAAATTGAGCCTTTTTGGGCATATACTTTTGGCTGTCCCATGGCGACTGTGGAGAACTAGTTGATGGTTATTTAGTATTTTTAAAAATGATTAGTGTTTGTTGCATTTTAAAGGAGGGAGTTAGCCATGTTTTCCCTTTATATCATTGCAGAATTAATTTTTGGGGTTCAATAACTAATCCAGGGTTCCTTGGACTCTGGAGAGGTTTTAATGATTATTTGATCATTTGAACTTTAAGCCCAACCGTACAGTTTTTTGAAGAAGAAGAAGTCTGATGGAGTGACAGCTTCTTTCTTCTAATATGTAACCAGGGATCCACAACAAGCCCTCAATCACCTCCCATATTTCTAATGGGATGCATATGTGCACATGTTTATTTCTAATGCAGCTGATGTCATATCTGATCCAGTTTCGCTGCCCTTCTCCTATGACTCACTGCTCTCCAGTATTTTCCTGATCTCTAACCATTTGTGTGTGTGTGTGTGTGTGTGTGTGTGTGTGTGTGTGTGTGTGTGTGTGTGTGTGTGTGTGGTGTGGG
>VUQH01048278.1:0-10573 GCA_015106775.1 Etroplus canarensis
GGAGGGATAGTGGATATATTGGACAAAGGATGTTGAAGATGGAGCTGCCAGGCAGGAGGAGAAGAGGAAGACCACAGAGAAGATTGATGGATGTAGTGAAGGAGGACATGCAGAGGGTTGGTGTGAGGGAAGAGGATGCAAGAGATAGGGTGAGATGGAGGCAGATGATCCGCTGTGGCGACCCCTAATGGGAGCAGCCGAAAGAAGAAGAAGAAGATCTTAATTTTTTAACCTGTTGTAGCAAGAGAGTTTCCTAAATTTTAAATAAATAAAGCATATTTTTCATCTTGTCTTACTGAAAGAGGCACAGCCTATAAGCTTATAAATATTCCTAATAGATATAAATAATTAAAATCTTTATCACATTTGACTACTCTGCAACATGCTATTTCTGATTATTTAGCACTTTACCTTTGTATTTCCATTATAACAACAATATGTTTTTGTCGCATTTCTGAAATTATAGAACTATATTCACTTAAATTGTTTACTCATGATTTACTTTTATCTTGGCATATATATCCCTACTTTGAAACAGAGTAGCTATAAGAGAAGATTTAAAGCTCTGTCACTTTGAATTCTACCTGTGTTTGTGCCAGTGAAGCAAATTAAAAGGAGATTACTTAGATAAATAAAACAATCTAATAGCTTTAAATCTCATAAAAGTAAAAAAGTTTAAATATGATTTTTATTAAAGCCCAGCCACAGATCAAGCATACCAGTAAACCAACAGTGTTGGCAGTGAAAGTAGAAAATTTATCCAAACAGTTAAATTCTCTTTTTTCCTATGAGATTTTTTGGGACTTGGAATCCATAGCTAGGGACAATAAAGACAAGCCACGTATGTGTATAGATCAGTGTTAGCCACAACAACTGAGGTTCAGCAAAATGAAATTAATTTATTTTCTTTTCTTTTGTCAAAGCTATAGGGAGAAACTATAGATGGGCAAAAGAGTGGCCTAGAGTTAGTGGCGACTGTGGCTTATTCCAGTCAGAATGTCAGTTGTTGAATCCCCAGCTTTTCCAGTCTGCCAGTGTCTATGGGCAAGGTACTTGAGCCCCAGATGGCATGTAAAAGATAGTGCCTAAAGGCATAGAATAATGAATAGTGTATGAATCTTTGAATGTGGCTCAATGTAAAAAGTGCTTTGAGCACACAGAGTAGAAAATTACTATATAAGTAACAGACTATTTATCAATTTATTATGTTTATGTCTAAAATATGGGCTTTTAAGACAAATTTTTAGACACAAATTTGCCCCTTTTATTAATAGGTGATAAATAGTAGAGTTCATTGTTACTATGATGTTTTCATTGTGAAAAGGCTTAAAAAGAGCAACAGACAATCTTGAAGAGAAATCTTACTTTCATTACACAGGTCTGTCTGCCAATATATTCAAAATCTCCCCTTGGAAAGAGAAAGCTTGATAAAGGATTTTGTTTTCCTAGTAGCGTTTGGCAGCTTTACAGTCTTTACCACAGCAGCTCAAAGAGGACAAAAACAAACATAAAACCTAACTTTGATATTCACCATAAATATAAGATACACATGAATTAAATTGTAATATTTTTTATCAATAAATGTACATAATCTAATCCAATTTGAAATATGGTCACATATGTAATGGTATTTTAGATCAAATGGGAAACTCGGAAACAACTTCTCTGTTGTCTGTGCTGACAGTTGCTCAATATGAACTCAATAAGCAGCAGTGTTATCAGTGGACAGGCTTGGGTTGACTGCCACATTCCACTGAGAGGATTAATTCACAAATGAGGATCCTTCAGCATTTCTTCCAAAAATTACCTTTATTAATTTGACCAACTATATGTGTATGTATGTGCGTGTGTGCGTGTGTGTGCGTGTTTGTGTGTGTAACAGTTGCAGTGAAGCAAGGGTTGATTAAAAGTATTTTGTTATTTGTGAATAAGGATGGGATTTTTCCTCATTGTACATTTAAGTTTGTTTAATTTTAAAAAAAAATCTTTATATTCACTTTCTACCAAAAACTGGAGTAAAAAGAAAAAGAGAAAATATTTTTTAGCAACGAGTGTGAAAAGAAAAATGTGAAACTGTTAAATAATTGAATGAGTGCAACAGACTTCCCCTATTTGACATTGTCTTTTTGGCAGTCCTAATATACTTGAGGAAAGATGGCCTTGTCAAATGACTCAGCATGGTGTCTCCTGCTTAAGTAAGTGAGTGTGTGTATGTCTGTGGGAGGTTGGAGGGAACCCATAAAGAGAGAGCGAAAACAAGATCAGCTATTGATGTTGAACCTTGCCTTCCATTTCTATTCAGGTGCACTTGGTGTGTTAGAAGCTACTGTAGCTGGGGGCAACTATTGATTACACTCAGTAATCAGTGACTGGAAATGATAAATTTAAGGCTGTCCATAAATTCAGACCAATGCAGAAATACCTAAGATGTCATAAAACGTGTTTTCTTTGTCTTTGTTACAGCAAGTTAGAAAAGATTACTGTAATCTGCCATAAATTTGCAAACTTTTTTACATTTTCAAATGATGCGTGTGTGTGATGTGTTGTGGGAAATGTAATGTGTGCAGTGCATGACATTAGCACGCAGTGCATTCTGTATGAATATACATTAGTTACAGTTGAGAACTAGTACCAATTTCCCAATCCAATAGAACTGGGTTTTGCCAATCTTATCAGTTCCTGTCATGAATGTTATTGTCATGAATGTATTGCTGCCTGCTAGCTGCAGTTTGGATATCAATGAAATCCAACTAGCAGTGTGAGGTTTTGCACACCTGAGTAATCTCTCTCTCTCTCTCTCTGAAGTTAATCACCATCTCTCTGGTTTTGGCCATATTTAGAATCATGTGGCCCTCTCCCCAAACCTGAAAATTGACCAGGAATCATTGAAGGGATTGATGAAAAAACAGACAAATGAGAAGGGACACATTTGGTCAGTTTTCATCCCAAGTTTTCAGCTTGTTTCCCATGATTATCAAGCTCACTTCAAATCCCAAATCTGATGTATGCACTGTATGCTACTTACTCACAGCAAACAACAGGAAGGCAAAAGTAGCAGCTACTCAGTGAGCACAGCGAAGCATTATAGTGGATAACAATCCAGATTTACTCCCACAAAAATTAGTCATGGAAAAAACAAACAAACAAAAACCAAAACAAACAACCAAAACAAATGGATGCAAATATTTTCTTAATCACGACTCTTGAAGTAAGTGACTGAGGCTCAGGAGGACTCTCAGGAGATGTCATGCAGTTGGTGGATGTGGGAACGGCACCAACAGATGGTGACTGGCTGATGTCAGGGTTATGAGGTTGGTCATTTATTTTTGTACATGTCCTCAGACATACAGGTCACAGGACTTCACTACTGGTACTGTGTTCTTTGAACAGCAACTACATATATTTGGGAACACTTATACACATGCCATTTTCAACTTCATTATCTCAAAGCACTTACTGTGGAGCAGTAACAAAACATTTGATCATAATATTTTATTTTTTGGAACTTAATCAAATTGCATATATAAAATCTTAATAGTGTATTTAATTTATACAGCAAAATTCAATTTTATTTTTCAAACCACAGCATGGAGAGCCCTAAGACTACAGACACTGGGTCAGCATCAGCTGTGGTTATAACAATTCTTGGTGCTTTTCTGAATCATGGGTTGGAATAAAATGCGATGACAGTTTGGTCTTAAATCACAGCTCTTGGCAGAAGAATTAAAAGCAATAGTCGGGGTGACTCAAGGCTAAAGCCTGACCTTGGGGCTAAGCGTCACTCTTCTGGACATGTCACCCTGGCACTAGCGATGTGATGTGTTGTTTGTGTGCTGTGTGCAGATGCGCACAAGACAGGTCATGACACCTATTTTTCAACCTATAAAGTCTGAACTTGTCCAAGTAATTCTTAGCGTCTAAGTATTTTATGATGTCAGTTTCTTTTTTCTTGTCTGGATTCTACTATCCAGGTGAATCAGAACAACAAATTTAAAAATATAAATGGAAAGTATAATACAGTAATATTCAAATTCTTTAAAGGTAGACAGTGGATGTCTAGCCCCAGTGGTGCTCAAGTTAATAGGATTATTTATCTCTTTTATACTCTGTGTATCCTGCAATTGCATTTGACAGACTTCAGAAAGCTTTGTATCAAAGTTTATGACATATTTGTAACCCTTTGACAAGGTTATAGGTGCTCCAGTGTCTAGGCATTAAATTACAGTCGTGAAAAAGCCTTTGGGAATACAGATGACTTCTTGCTCTGTCAACCTGGGCCTCTGATTAATACTGACTATAGCAATGTCAGGGTGTTTAGAATATTGGGTTGTACACTTTGCCATCTGTTAAGTGAATGACAGTTTAGAAGATAGCATATCCTAGCTGTTGCCACTGAAGGATTTTAAGATCACTTAGATGTGCTAAATATTAAAGCCAAATCTTTTAAAGACAAAAATAAAACATGTTAATGTAATAAAAAAGAAAACTGAGGAAATAACTGGTTCACTGTAGTGTGAATTCTTCTCTGTATAATAGCTATCTCTGATAGTGATAGTGATACAGAATATTGATTGTCCAGTAATATATGACTCCTCTGGTTAAGTCATTGATTTCAGTCTCAGGAGTAATGCGCATCTGTGGGTAAAATATGTGATTATCAACATAAAAATGACGCTTCATCTCAAACAGCCCTCCTCCTCCCTGCAGTAAGTCATGTCAGTGCCACAGGACATCACACAATGGTAATCAAGAACATCAAACAGGTGCTTCTGCAGTGATTAGTATCAAGCCAAATAACTAGATGTTAATGTTTCAGATATTAAATTGTACTGAAGGGAAAATTTACCTTCTCTAATATGTTTTTGGTCAAAAAATAACTCTTTATTGGAAGTGACTCATTACAAGAAGTTGTCAGAATCCACTGCTGTTAAACAGGTTGAGGAGCACTGCTTATAAACTGCACCAAGAATAAAGATCATGAGTTTTGTTTGGCAAGGTTGAGCAGGTGAAGTATTAAGTCGCTAAATTTCCCCTTGGTGAATTTCATTTCCCTTGTCAGCACTGCAAACAAAATGACAGCTAAGCATCTCACATACCAACAGCAAACTGCAAACAGCAGCAATTTTTTAAAACATCCTTTAGATGGGTGCAGTTTTGATCTGGTGTGTTGCGGTACCTTGCTGACCGACTGTGATGTTGCCTGGATGAAACACCTCCTGACACCTATGTGATTTAAAAAGAACTGTAAATGTTTTAAAATGGCCTCTAACTGACCCCTAAGTAAGAGAGAAGCAGAAGAGGAAACAAGTGGCAGGTAATTACAAGTCTTCAGTTTTAACAGAATATCCAACTTCGAAGTTAAAGTGATGAATATTACAGACAGGTCGGCTATATTTTTCACATCAAGAGTAATCCTGTCCCAAGTGATGAGGAAGGGTGGATTGTACATCAGTCATGCCTGCTGCTGAAAAGGTGTTTAGTCCTAGGCTCAAGATGTCAGAGATAGCTGTTAGCTGGTGGTGTTTATGACTAGTAGCCACATATAAAACAGGTGGAGGTGGGAGGGTGGAATAATTGACATGTCACTCATGAGATAGTGCCTCATCTTCTTTCTCTCCTGTGAAGTTCGGAGATTTATGATGGTATGATTCACAGGCATTTACAGGCCTGCCGTCATGCACCTACTGTACAGGAGATAGCCTCTCAAAGCTTTGCAGTCCGGAGAGATTGGAATAGGAGCATTGCTCTGTACATGCAACAGTAGACAACATGGCCTGGTGTCCCTGAGACTATGCCCTGCACCTAAAGAAGGTGCAAAGTGTTTAAAAAAAGAAATTCTCACGTCCATCTATTTCTTTAAAATGCCATTTCAGTCCACCTTGTTAATGATAATAAGATGAACTTCAAGTTGATGGGAAACTTTCCAAGCACATCCTCTGTCCTTTGGCCTCATTCTTTCTTTCCCACTAGCAGTGCTCACAAAAGTGTTTCATTAAGTAAGCATAAACAAGTGTCCTTTGCAATCACAAGAGTACAGTTATTTTAATTTGACGAGTAGTTTTTGGCAAGTGAACCTCCACTGACATTCTGTCCTTGTTTGAGATGCAAAATAAATCAGTTATTGATTAACAGTGTGAAATTTATGTGTGTAGGCAGCATTCTGCACTCTGTTTAAACTGAGAAGTACATTTGATAAAAGCTGTTATAACCTTCATGCCTGACAAATATGGCATTCAGAATAATGGCTAAACTCTTCAGTGTTGACTGCAGTCATAAAACCAATTGGGAAATGCCATTTAGCCGCATGACTGGAAAGTATGGCCTTTCTAATTGCCTTGAATATTAATAGGTACACACATCACAATTTTGTATCTTATTCAGCCAAACAATTTCTGTGATTTGGCAGCAGATTTGCATCAGATAGGTAATATTTATCACAGCCTTAATTGTTGCCATTGTTATTGTTATGGAAACTGGATTTAACCCTTGATTTTTAGTCTGAGATGAAGAACTCTGTCTAAACTAGACATGATGCCTTTGGCTTGCAGACCAGGGCCAACTCCTTTGTGGGATGACCAATCAGGTCCGGTCTAGAGACAAACTAATGTGCTAAGAAAGGTATGAATTTCTCTCATGATAACTGTACCTGTCTCTGTGTGTTAGCCCTGTGATAGAATGATGATAGGATTCATATAGACTAGATATAAAAATAACAACACAACAGCTCCACGCCAGTGAATATTAAAGTAAAATCTGGGCAGTAATTAATACGCACATATTAATATGGTAATTATATGCATACAGTACATGAATCAGCTTAAAAAGAGTAAAATAATGGTAAAAGAAGAAGAAAAAAGGTTGTGATATAAGTTTGTTAGCCCCATGCTGTTATACTAAACAGACAGTAAATGCACCTTTGACTGCTCCCTTGTTTTCATCCCAAGGAGTCTCCACAGCGGATTACCATATTGGTAATTATGCAGACGTTTTACACTGGATGTCCTTCCTGATGTAAGCATCCATGGTTAGAGAGGCTTGTGTCCCAATCTTGGATCGAACCAGAGACAGACAGACAGACAGACAGACAGACACTAAACAGACTGTAGAAAAGCTAAACTGGTTGAATCTAAATAATTCCTCACTGATTCTACTTTCCTATCCAAATTGTGGTAGTGTAATGGATGCACGCAGAGAATTCAGGTAAGAGGCAAAGTTTTAGTTCACTATATATTAAAATGTAAAATATGTGTAAAGTAAATACTGATTTCAGACACTGTTTTTTGTTACCTGCATTCCATTAGTGTCACTGAACCCTCCACAGTATTAATTCACACCTCCTTCATATTTTATGTACGGGCCATCTCATGAAGGCTCAGTGTTTAATTGACATTGCAGTTACTGTCATGCCTGTAAGACCTTGCATGATTCATTCTTTACAGGTCCGGAACAATCAAGTATTATAAATTTTACTCAACATATCACCAGTCGGCTTTTTTGGGGTTAGTTATAACTGCAACCATTTCTTTCCAGTGATAGTCCTCATTGATCAGCTGAGAATGAGTGACATTGTGTCAAGAAAAAAGATATAGGCAGCACAAATTAGGTCCACTAATCACAGGAGAAGAAGCATGCATGTTTGAAAAAGGCTCTTTATCAGCATGTTGTATTGGACTTCATGATGGAAGAATATTTTGCTATTCTTTACCAGCTTTAAAAAACATTTTAACAATTAAAAAAATAGCTAAAGTCTATGAAATAATCTCCATAAGTATTAAAATATGTTACTCTATATTGAGTAGTATATGACTAAATAAATATCTCTGACTGAATCTCTGCAATATTCAGAAAACCCTGTGCCACTGATGATGCCAGTGGCTATTAAATGAGGTGACAGACGCATTTTGTTGTTTGTACATATGTTTGTACTCCACAGCTAGGTGTGAGAAGAATCCCCATCATTAGGCATAACAGTTAACCTATTATTCATGAATCTAAATGTGTTTGACATGCATATCAATAACTATACTATATGGACCAAAAGTACTGGGCCACCCACATATTACACCGACTGGTGTTTTATGACATCCTGTTCTAAATCCGCAGGCATTAATATGGAATTGATGTCCATTAACAGCTTCCACTCTTCTAGGAAGGTTTTCTTTTTGATTGTGTCTGTGGGATTTTTTACCCATTGATTTTACCCATTCATCCAGGAATGGATTTTTTGAGGTCAGACACTGATGATGAACGAGAAGGTCTTGCTTTCAAGCTCAGTGCAAGTTCATCCCATGGGTGTTGGATTGGGTTAGGGTCAGGGCTTTGCATAGGCTAGTCAAGTTCTTCTATACCAAACTCATCCAACCATGCCTTTATGAACCTTGCTTTGTGCACTCAGGCACAGTCATGCTGGAACAGAGAACAGCCTTCACCAATCTGTTTCCAAAGATGGAAGCATAGAATTGTCCAAGACAGTTATTATAATTTTGTATTTTCTAATTAGTTTTTATTTTTATTTCGTTTTGAGTTTTTGTTTTGAATTCAGTTTAGTTCCAGATAGTTTCCAGAGTGGGTTTGCTCATTTTAGTCTTATTTTTATTTTTTGAAAATATTTAGTTTAGTTTAGTTTTTATCAGTTTCAGTGTTAGTTTTCGTTTTCTTAACTATTATAATATGGATGGTTTTTGTCAGAGTAAGATTTAAGATGTTTAGATCAGAAATTACATTACAAACACAACACTTTGTGAAGGCAGATGAGCCACAATCAATTAGACACCCTGAGTCTGAATACAGATGCACCAAAGCCTCATCAGACAGGCTATATGACCAAATTTAACCCAACTCACAAAAACTAGAACTAAGGGCATTCCCTGTATATATTTATTTTTTTAAAATTAGTTTCCTAATCCCTAATTTTAGTTAGTTTTGATCTTTCCCAAAAGTCTAGTTTTTATTTTTATTTCAGTTAACTAAAATTATTTTCTCATGTAGTTTTATTTTAGTTTAGTTTTAGTCAACTATAATAACCTTAGTCCAAGATGTCTCGGTATACAGAAGCATTAAGCTTTCCCTTCCCTGGAACTAAAGGATCCAGGTCAATCCTAGAAAAAAACAACCCCATAGCCTTATCCCTCCTCCGCTAGACTCTAGAAATGGCACAGTGCAGTCCGGCAGGTGACATTCTGTTGGCATTCGCCAAAACTGAATTTGTTCATCTGACTGCCAGATAGTCTTGATTCCATAGAACATGTTTCCACTGCTTCAGAGTCCAGTGGCAGTGTGCTTTACACCACTCCATCTGATACATAGCATTGTGTTTGCTGATGTAAGGCTTGCATGCAGCTGCTTGGCCATGGAAACTCATGCAATGAAGGTCCTGACAGACAGCTTTTAGAAATGCCAGAGGAGGTTTGGAACTCTGTTGCTACTGAGCCTGCAGAACACTGGAAACTTTTGCAGACTATGCACCTCAGTACTTGGCAATCTTGCTCTGTAACTCAGCATGGTTTGCCACTTTATGGCTCAGTTGCTGTAGTTCCTAAACGCTTACTTTGCAATAGTACTACTTACACTTGGAATATCAAGCAGTGAAGAAATTTCAACAGCTGACTCACTGCAACAGCGGCATCCTGTTACTGTACCATGCTTGGATTCCGTGGGCTCTTGAGAACAACGCATTCTTTCACAAATGTTTGTAAATGCAGAGTGCATGGCTAGGTGCTTGATCTTATAAACCTGTGTCAATGGGACTGAATGAAACAAATTAATTCAATGTTGTGGGCCAATACTGTTGTCCATACAGGGTACAGTAACTTAAGGTACATTGTTATAACACTTGATACAATCTGTAGAAAAATTAAAGGAAAAAACTTACACTTCTGAGCCTTGCAATGAGGAATCAAGATTTTCAGTTCTTTTGGTGGCACATCATGGCCCATATATCTGTATTTTTTTTTAGTTTGTACCTTAACTTATAGATTAGTTTGTACCTTAATCTATAGATTAAGGTACAAACTAAATAATTACATTTCAGCAATAAAAATATATTGCACGTATATTGATTCACATTCTTGCAAAGAACAAATTTAAGGTGAACTTGCTTAAAAGAAAATGTTCTCCTTCAACAACTCTCCTTTATTCAAACTAACATTTAAAAAAAATGTGCTGAAACAGAATAGAAAAAAACAGTCCTACCTTAGGGTATAGCTGATGTGACTGTGACCTATCATGGTATATTATAAAGTTTTAAATTTACAGTCTGGAATATTACACTAAGGTAAACAGCGATATGATAGTGAGAAAACAAATTATTGTCACAGCCCTATTTTTATTTTAGTTCTCTCCCGCCACACTGTTCCTTATTTCCATATCCATTAACCACAGAAAGGACACCTAGCTAATGAGAAACTGAGCTTGCCATTTTCCATTTCACTGCCTGAGGTTAGATTTGGACTGGCTGAGTATCACTATATATGTATATATATATATATGTATATATATATATATATATATATATATATATATATATATATATATATATATATATATATATATATATATATATTTATTAAAAACA
>VUQH01048283.1:0-14131 GCA_015106775.1 Etroplus canarensis
CCACATTCCTCTCCTTAACACCATACCTACTCAACACCTCCTCATCCCCTCTGTTCCCTTCAACTACATGCCCACTGAAGTCTGCTCCAATCACCACTCTCTCTCCCCTGGGAATACTCTCTACCACTTCATCCAGCTTACTCCAGAATTCCTCTTTCTCTTCTAACTGACATCCAACTTGTGGGGCATATGCACTAACAACATTCAGCATCACACCTTCAGTTTCCAGCTTCAAAGTCATCATTCTGTCTGACACTCTCTTCACCTCCAGAACACTCTTCACATACTCTTCCTTCAAGATGACCCCTACTCCATTTCTCTTCCTACCTACACCATAGTAGAACAGTTTGAATCCACCCCCGATGTTCCTAGCCTTGCTTCCCCTCCACCTGGTTTCTTGCACACACAATATATCTACCTTCCTACAGATACTAATTCTCCATTGTGAGACTTAGTCTTTCCTCATATTCTCATTAGCATTAAAACTTGTGTACTGCAAAGAATCTACTTCAGTCTCTGGAACACAGCCAAATGTTGTAATTTCTGTCAACCTCCTCTCCTGCTGTATATCTATTTCTCCTATACCCCCATTTAAATGACCTCCAAATACATTTTGTTTGCCTGCTTTGCTCCTGGTTTTCAGTCTTCATGCCAACTTTATCACCATTTTAATAGTAAACCTCACCTTTGCCTTCCCTCTTTCTTCTGTTGTGCAGCTGGGTTATCTGTCAAGGTCTGATAGGGGCACAGGAAAGCTTGATTAAGATTTTTTTTATTCATGACAGTTGGAGCTAGACAATATGACCAAAATCTCTTATCACGATATAAATTTTCTTATAACCTGATAATATATACTATGATATAGTAGATTTTCTGTTAATTCAGTGAAATAATAATTTATATAATGACCACATGAAAGTGATTTTTTTACATTTTAAATTATATACTTATAAGTCAGTGATATTAATTAATTTATGATTATTTTTATTTACAAATGTTTAATCTAGAAATACCAGAAATACTAGGTGGTTAAACAAATTATTCCTCCTTAATTATTGTACAACATCAGTTACCTTCACTAACCGAGCTGAGCCTCTCCCTCTCCCTGTGATAGAAAGTAGACTAACAGTATGGGACAGGTGAGAGTAGCTGAAAGCTGCACCATTCTGCAGTGCTTTTATGTAGAGAATGAGTATATGTTAGCTGTGTCACAGTAAACTGGCAGATAACCAATGCACAACCACGGTCTGCATACCTGTGTGGATGCTAGCCTAAAAAGAAGACTGCTGCTGCTGACATTAGTCAGAATCGGTAAAATAATCTGACCATATGTGTGAGCAATGTTAATTGTCCCAGTTGTATAATGGTTTACACATTTGCTTTATATGCGAAAGTTCCCTGGTTCGATTCCAGGTGGGGACACAAGCCCCTCTCACCATGGAGGGTTGCGTCAGGAAGGACATCTGGTGTAAAATTGCTGTGAAATTACCAATGCGGATTAATCTGATGTGAAAACCCCTTGGGGATAATTATCAGAATACTTTATTAATTCGAGGTGAGGAAATTGCTGGCATTACAGACACTCTTTTAAGTATAAATATGAAAGATAAAAACAAACTGTGTACTTTGCTACACTATGAAATTAAAGATAGAGCATAATATGAAACAATAGACATTTTTATTTCATCCTTCATTGTCTATCATCACATCCCACAGCCCATGGAAATATGAGGTCTTTAAGAAAACAGCTGAGGCTGAAAGCAATGTAGTGCAATTCAGTATTTGAACAATGGTAAAGTTGTTAATTCTCACATAACTGTAAGGACTGTTGTGCCAAAATATTTTGGGAAAACTGTAAGTTTCGTGTTCTTTGATATACAGCTGGTTTGTTCTTTGATATACACATCCCGTTTTTTTTGTTGTTTTTTGTTTTTTTTTCAGGTAAACAGCTCTGTACTTGTCAACTCTGTGGATGTGCCAGACAGTGACCTGATAGCAACAAATGGTGTGATCCATGTGGTTAAGAATGTTCTCTATCCCGGAGGTGAGAACACCATTCATTACCATGTTTTGATGCAATTCAGTTGCATTCTGTTTGTCTGATACATATTACATGTGGCACATATTACTTACAGACCTTCCGGTGGGCCGCCAGGACCTACTGGTCCTCCTGAAGAAGCTGATTAAGTACATTCAGATAAAGGTAGAGAAAGAGAAATCCTGTGTTTGTGTGTGTGACTGTGTCTACGTCTGTGAGTGTGAATGTGCATTTAAAAGAGGAAATTTCTCTGTTGTGTGTCTTTTGTGTTACATTTTAAGTTCTGTTATGTTTCTTTTTCTTTAGTTTGTTTCTGGATTTACTTATACTGAGATCCCACTCACCTTTATCAGTAAGTTCCTGTGGTTCTGCTGTATGATGTGCAAATATTATTACCCTATCAACAAGTTAAAACTAATTTTGTTACTTCACAGAAAAAACTACCACAACGACTCATTATGTTGAAGGTAAGGCCAATAACTAAACCCATGATTGACTTAAATCAGCACTGGTCAAAGAATATTGATGATTATAACTAACAGGGCTGAATTAATATTCTTTGTTCAGCAATGAGCATCTACTCTTATAGTGAACCTTGTATCTTGTAGCTACATATAATTCCATTAAATCTACATACATTCCATTATGGCCTTTTTCCCTGTCCTTTATTTTTTTCTCTTTAGCTCTGATTATCAGTTTTCACAATTGTTTAAGTCGGCTTAGACTTATTGTCATAATTAATCAGTTCTTTTAGGGATGAGGTAATTAGGCTTTCAAAGCATAACATGGTGAGAGACAATGAAGGACTCCTAGAAGTTGCTCATTGAGCTGGGCTAAATCCAGTGCATTTCTCTACAAATGGGAGCATTTCTTAAGCGAAAACAGGATCACATGGGAATAAGTAGGGTTTAAGACATGAGGCACAAAAAGTAGCCTGTAATGCATACTGTATAATTGAAGGTCTGAGGCACTATGGGTATTAATTTTTAGGGGTTGCAAGTTTTATGATATAAACTAACAAGAATATAAATGTTATATTTGCAAGCACAATTCTGTGTATTATCAAAGAAAAAAATGTAAAAAGAAAACTCATTCTTTCTCTGAGTCACTTGTGATAATACTAAGGCATCGCTTGGCTTTATAGGTTCAATAAACAAAGGGTTTAGCTCTCAAGATACTCTTTAACATCTTTTAAAGAAATGCTTTCATAATGTTGAGGAGACAACAGTAGAAAATGTAAAAATATTGTAGCCTTGAACAGATATACTATCAGATACCAAATTTTACAATAGCTCTTGGAAGTGACAAATGGCTCATCTGGGTAAAGCAAATTAACTATTCCTTATACTGATACCTATAAAGACTACTTACATCATTTTCTAATTTTTATTATTTAGACTTTAGGTGTAGTTTATCATCTGGATCATGTAAGCTCTTGTAGTAGAATAAACACACAAAGGAAAGCAGCCAAAGTTATAATTATAAATTATCAAAATCTCTTAATTACCTTGTTTTGAATATAGGCTGTGATAACTGAATTAGGCCACTTATCAAGGGACTTCAGGCCAAAGGTGAGCCCCTGATACAAACCAAATCTGTCAATTTTCATCTAGCTCATGTAAATACTGCCACGCAAAAAATTATCATTCAGAAACAGTAACCAGAAAAGAAGCATTGTAATGGTTTTGGCTAAAGTTTCTGTTAAATCAGATTCAAAATGGGATTTGTAAGGTTTTATGGCGACATCTGAGGCCAGATGTGTATTTATTGCTGAATGCTCACATCTGATTTTCTATCATTTAAACCAGTAGTTTTTAAGCCATAAAGTGTACACTATTACTAATGTTTAAAATATAAGGCATCAAAGCCAACAGCTAAAAGAGAAAAGGAAATCTTTCTATTGAGACAAAGTTATTTTCCTTTTATCTGTAAAAGGAATTTTTATTATGGTTTCTCTTTTTTCAGTGGTACAGTCTGGTGTCATGCTCATGTCAACTTCTATCTGTTGGAGCACATGTTCTTATCTGCCTGGAAAACTACACAAACTGTTTCAGTAATATATTCTGAAGAAATGTTAATATTATCTATAATATTTCCCTCTCTATAGTCCCTAAGTCAACAAAGGTGATCAGAGTCATCGAGGGGGATCCAACCATTACTAAAGTAACAAGATTCATTGAGGGGGACATTTCTTCATTTATCAATGGGACCAGAGTCATCGAAGAGGACCCTTCATTTACCAAAGTGACCAGGGTCATTGAGGGGGACCCTTCACATACTAAAGTGACTAGGGTCATCCAGGGAGACCCTTCACTTACCAAAGTCACCAGAGTCATTGAGGGGGACACTTCACGTACCAAAGTGACTAGGGTCATCCAGGGAAACCCTTCACTTACCAAAGTCACCAGAGTCATTGAAGGACAACCTCCGATTACGAAAGTTACAAGAGTTATTAATGGTATTTTTTTCTGAAAATGCCTAAATTATTCATATTTATAAGTTAAATGATAATCTCACAAATGTTGTGACATATCTTTGATGATGTTGCCTTGAATGACAGGTACCGAGGTTGGTACAGATGGAAATAGGATTACGGGTGAGTTTCCTTTGCATGTTTACTGGTTTGAAGAACATGCTAGTCTAGATCTTAGTGCTTTTATGCATCTTCTAACAGCTCTTTTAACACATGCATGCCCCTATTGGTCACTGAACATCATTATCTATCATTTTACCCTACACTTCATTTTTATGTGGTGATCATCAGTTAAGTCAATATCATTTGTGTTTAGATAATATTTTTATTAATGTTTTTTACTGGCTCATGTCAGATTCACTTCAGTAACTACTCCCATTTCCTCTATGGTATATATTTCTTTGCACTAATGACTAGTAGACAATGACAGATGACTATGGAAAGCACAAGCAGGACCTTAGCTGTTTTGGCCAAGCTATTAGTCTCTAGCTTTTTTCTTTTATCCAGCAACATGGATGGTTTACATCCTGTGCTTCAGTGGCTGGCTAAGTGCCAGCTGAAGTGTCTGGCACTGCCTGGGCCTATCGTCTTAGTTTTCAGCTCTATGAAAGCATCCACAGCTGTTAGGTTTGACAGGCTAAACACTGGTGAACCCAAATGCAGACAGACATCACAGGAGTTGAGATGAAAGTTGCAAAAAGTTTCACATAGAGGTAGTAGTATTTGTGATGCTGTATGGTTGACAAGGCATGTCACTGAGAAATCGACACAAAAGTAAACAAACAGGTATGTGATTTTTGTATGGTGAAGGTTTGGGTGGCTGAACATGGCAGAGTGTCAGCAAAGAAAGAACTAGAGATCAAACACAGATGCAAAAAACAGAGGCTGGTCTTAGCATTAGTACAGCTTCTTGTTTTTGTGTTGTTGCTTGGATAGCCAGAAATGTGTTGACAAAAAAAAATGCTGTAGAACAACATGATTCTGTTGATTGCAAAGTATATGATGATGAGATATGGCAAGGCACAAATCCAAACAATCCAAGGACAAGTTTGTGTAGGCTCATGAACGATGATGCTGAGAACACAGGCTCATTTTTACATTCCATCTCCTGCTTAGCCACAGATAACCACATAAAGATAAACCCATGTTTTTGTACATGTTCTTCTACATGGTGCACCATGATTTGGATATCTGTTCATCTCAGCAGCTGTCAGTGTGATTTCATTCCACTGTAAATGTTCTTGTCTGTCAGGCAAGAATGGTACCATTACACATCCTATCTTCTTTGGATGTGATGTGTATGTGTGCCATGTCAGGGAGCCAGACCACTGGACTATTATCTTTTGTCGGTGCAGGGGCAGGTGATCTTTCAACTGTTTTCACCTACATCTGCTTTTCTGGTGTCTTGCAGCTTATTTTGTGGGCTATGATACAGAATTTGCTCTGCTTTTCTGAGCTAAGTGCGCCCCGCACACCGGTACTTTGCACGCTGTGCATTTGTGTGCAAGAGTGTGTGTCTTCACAACTATTACCTATGTGTGCTTGAGTCTGTGTTGGTAGCGGAGGAGGTGTTTTACGGGGTGTATGTGCTTGTCAGTCTGTCCATTTGTCAGTCAGTACTTGTACAGTTGCTAAGTCGTTAAATGACTTTCAACGCCCCTTCTCCGCTGCCGGTCTGAAGGTGGAGCCAAATACACCAGGGTGAACGAGCCTCAGATCATTGAGGGTAATGTGCCCTTACATAAACACTTCATACCAATCAGGTTTATTTCAGATGTTTGTTTTCTTTTTGTCCTTAAAGTAATCATGATTTTAAAAATGTATTTAGAACAAGTGATTAATTCAACCATGCGAACATAAATATGAAGCATTTTTAAAACTGATGTTAATCCATACATGACTTTGCATTTTAATGCAATTTAATGGTTTTGTTTTGAACGTTCAGGCCCAGACTTTTCCAAGATCACTACCATCCACGGAAACCCAAGGCTAATCGATGAAGAATCTGAGAGAATTTCCACAATCATTAAAGGTAAGTAACTGGATTCAGATTTTGTGATGTACATGCATGCCTTTATACCTAAGAATACTAAATGGCCATATTGTCTCTTAATTTCACAGAAGGAGGACTTGCTGCTGCCAGAAGATCTCCAGGTTACAGTATATTTACTTGACGTTGGATCTAAACCACCATATTTTTTTCCCTTTTTTCATTATCTGCCTTTTTTTCCCTCTTTGACATCCTTTCTTTTGTCTTACATTCACAGCTCTGAATCACAGTCTTCTTTTTTTTACAGCTGGAATCAGGAAGAGGGCAAGGGTGGTCAGGCATCACCGCAGGCCAAAGCAGTGAATCTTGCAGAAAGATAAATGTTTAGGGCTCACCACAATGATCAAATACATCTTCAGTGCTCCTGGTCAAGCACTGGTGGATTAACAAAGCTGTGGACTGAGATGAAATAAATCTAGCCATTTTCTAATCCAGATCATCATTAAGAATGACTGTTTAGTATTCCATCTGAACTTTAAGTTTGATGTGTCATAGCTGTACAACTAAATTTGATTACCCTTCGTCTAAGTAATGTTAGCATGCAAGGGCTATATGAATCTTTAGTGTGGGAGAAATAGGGGTGAAAGATGAGATATATTCTACAAGTGAGATATTTTTAAAAGGCTTTGTTTGTTTGTTTTTTAATTAGGTCACAAACAGATTTCTTGAGAATACTTCTGTACTCCTTTTCTTATGGTGCTCGCATTCTGTACAATGGATGCATTTTAAGAATAAATGAAAAGTTTCAAACTGTGTTTTAGTACCAGTAGATGCTGTACTGTACCACTGTAAATTATGGCATGATAATTATAAAATACCATTATGGGGTTTGATTTTTTTTTACCAGTTTTCATGACTCTTTTTACTCAATTGAAAATTTCATGCTTTTGACTGGGAACTTGACTTATGTATGTCTATACACAACCAGGCTTCACAACCATATGTTTATACCTCGCAAACAAGTGACTAATAAATGTGTAAATACAATGCACATTATGAGTTAAGAAACTCATGTCCTTTCATTTGCTTTTCAATGATGATAGCATTGCTAATCTTTCTATATACCTGCACATATAATTGTTAGTGAAAAGAAACTGTTCACTCAAAAAAGAAAAGATATAAAGTAGTTGTACAATGCAAATCATGGTCTTCCAAGGTATTAAGCTAAAAGGAGATGAGCAAAAACGTAAAATTCACAACCTCAGACACATGTCTGTAAAACCAAGTTTCATTTGCATAAGAATCTACAGCATACACTTGATACAAAATATACTAATAGACAGTGAAAATTATTATTCAGATTTGTTATTGTGTTAAAAATAAAGGATTGGTTATCTTTTTACAAATGTTCTCAAAAAAAGCCAAACCCATATAAAATGCAAAATGTGGGAAATCAGAATTAGAATCAGAATACTTTATTAATCCCAGGGAGGGAATTGATTAGGAACATCACAACAAACTAAGTATAACTGAGTGTGGTGTATCGCAGGGAGCTGTAGCATGCCAGTTGTAATCACTTGACAACTGCCAGATTAGTCCATTGCTACCAGGCCACAGCCTCTGTGGATGATAGGCAGAGTCCAGGAAGGGCCCTCGTCACAGCTCCAGGTTAGGATCAGCAGATTTTGATGGACACACCCAGTACTGAGATCTGGACTGTGGGGAAAAAAAAACAGTGCTGTGAGACCTGATCCAGTATTAATGTACTATTTTTGTTGATTGCTAAGTAAAAAGGTTGAGTTGTCTCTGCAACAGTTAGTAGACATACAGTGACATGCAAAAGCATTCTTACCTCTTGAACTTTTCCACATTTTCTCATGATACAATCACAAACATAACTGGATTTTATTGGAATTTTATGGTATAGACCAACACAAAGTAGTGCATAATTGTGAAGTGAAGGAAAAATGATTAATGACGTTCAAAACTTTTTACAAATCAAAATCTGAAAAGTGTGGAGTGCATACTGTATGTATTCATTCCCATGATTCAATACTTTATAGAACCACCTTTTGCAGCAATTACAGCTGCAGGTCTTTTGGGGTGTGTCTCTCCCAGCTTTGCACATCTAGAGACTAAAATTTCTGCCTATTCTCGTTTGCAAGGTAGCTGAAGCTCAGTCAGCTTGGATGGAGAGCATCTATAAATAACAATTTTCAAGTCTTGCCACAGATTCTCAGCTCGATTTAGGTCTGGACTTTGAAACACATGAATATGCTTTCATCTAAACCATTCCATTTTAGCTTTGGCTGTATGTTTAGGGTCGTTGTCCTGCTGGAAGGTGAACCTCTGCCCCAGTCTCAAGTCTTTTGCAAACTTGTGTTATCTTCCAAGAATGCCCTGTTTTTAGCTCCATCCATCCTCCCATCAACTCTGACCATCTTCCCTGTCCCTGCTGATGAAGAGCACCTCCACAGCATGATGCTGCCAAAACCATGTTTCACGGTGGGGATGGTGTGTTCAGAGTAATATGCAGTGTTAGTTTTCTGCTGCACTTGGCATTATGTATTTAGGCCAGAAAGTTCAATTTTGGTCTAAACTGACCAGAGCCCCTTCTTTCACATGTTTGCTGTGTCCCCCACATGGTTTAAACCAAACTTCAAATGGGACTTCTCATGACTTTCTCTTAACAATTGCTTTCTTCTTGCCACTCTTCCATAAAGGCCAGATTTATGGAGTGCATGACTAACAGTTGTCATGTGGACAGATTCCCCCACTTGAGCTTTGGACCTCTGCAGCTCATTTTAGTTAGCATGGGCCTCTTGGCTACTTCTTTGATTAATGCTCTCCTTGCTCAGCCTGTTGGATTGCACAGTGCATTGTGAGATGTTCAAAGCTTGGGATATTTTTTAAAATCTAACCCAAATTAAACTCCTCCATAGTTTTATCCCTGACACTGCCTGATGTGTTCCTTTAGGTTCATGGTGCTTTTTGTTCACTAATGTTCTCCAACAAACCTCTGAGGCCTTCACAGAACAGCTGTATTGAGATTAAAATGTACTGAGATTAAAATGCAAACAGGTGGACTTTATTTACTAATTAGGTGACTTCTGAAGGCAACTGGATGCACTGAATTTTATTTAGAGGTATCAGAGTAAAGAGTCACTGAATACATATGCATGCCACATTTTTCAGATTTTTATTTTATTTATTTTTATTTGTTTATTTTATTTATTTAAAAAAAATGAAAACCATGAATCATTTTCCTTCTGCTTCAACATTATACTTTGCTTTGTGCTTGACAGTCATCTAAAATCCCAATAAAGTACATTTATATTTGTGGTTGTAACATGAAAAAATGTGGAAATGTTCAAAGCACTGTATAGAAAAATATTGTGCAAATCTTCAAGGTGATGCATTTTCACTGACTGTCAGTATATATTCCAAGTTACAACAATTTTGAGAGTTCAGATGTTTTTTTAAGATTAAATCTGAGGGTATAGTTTGCTTTGCCATATGGTTTATGCAATTTTTTATGGATAACGAGAAATATTTATCACTGTCACAGCTTTTAAAGATAATCTCTCCATTTTATTTTACTTTCTTTATTTATTTTATTATTAAATTTTATACATTTATATATTCTTACATTAGCTAAGGCATTAACATAGTACTAATAATCTCTTCCAGTTTATTCTTATTACATTTTTAAATGGTATCACATGTCGGTAAAAATGTACAAGACAAAAATGATACAGTCCATAGGGTATTCTTGCAGACTGTGCACTAACAAAAAAATATTTTGTGCAAAGACAGTATAGTTCTCTATCACTTTTACAAATACATACTGTAGTCATTACTGTTTAATCACCACAAATTATATCTACTGAGCAGACAGTTGACATCTTCACGAATATTGCCATGTTTGACAACATGAGGATGTATCAAGCACACTTTATCTGCAAATCTGACATTAGCCCTGGGCGGCCACCTGTTTACATCACATTACTTAGCTGGCATATCTCATCATCTTCATGATCTTGTGGTCTGGCTAAATTATTAAATTCATTTTGTAAGCAGCATTTGGCTTTTACTTTTCAACCACAGTGTGTCTGATGAGAAGATGAATTGAGGAATTATATAACTGAACGATGAAATATTTAATAGTAGCACATGGACATGCACGTGTGTATATTACTGCATAAATGTGGGATTGAACTCATACTGGGGACAGCGAGCTGAGTATTATGCAATAGTCCTCCATCTGTGGTGCAGCTCTTTAGCAATATCATTTATATGATTTGTGGCAGCTTAAAACAGAGAAGCTAAAATTTTCACAGGGAATACGGGCTTAACATTACAAGGTCCTGATAAAAAAGAAAACAGACAGTAAATGATAGTTTACTCATTGTTCATGTGGAGTCCACCTTTTCTTCAATCTACCCCACAGACAAATACAGAATATCTGTGTATTTATGAAGATTATCACTTTTGACAGTAACAGAGTAATCTGTACCTTATGAGCACACATTCATCAAGTTGAAAGACACAGCTGTCAAAAGATATGAGAAACATATTTAAGTCATTAACCAAATCCATGTCAATGCAAAAGAACCAGTACAAATATTAGTATTTAAAACTCTTATTATTATGGTAATATTGTCAGAGTATCATTTGAGTTGATAGCATTTATATTTGGCTAGTTCATTCTCAAAACATCTTATAACTCCCTAGAAATGCAAAAGTTATGATGTGATGATGCTTTTATTATCATCAGTTAGCAGCTATAGTGTAATACAAGAAGAAGTAGTTTATGAACGTGGAAAACACAAAATCCATAAAATCCTCTTATTAAACACACTCAGTATAATGTTAAGGAACATACTGAGAAGCTTCTTTTTGTTCTAATTGCATTAATTACACATGCAGTATGCAGTTCACTGTCATGTCATCAAAAATGAGAATATTAGCAAAACAAGAATGATAAAACTAGCATTCATGTCTTTGGTCTTATTTTTATTAACTATCACTCTGCAGATGTGCAGACTGAGTTTTTATTGTTTATGTTATAATTTGTCATAATTCACTGGCAGCTTTTGCACCTACTGACTTTTTTAATTTTATATCCCAATAACTGTAGGTTGGGATGCTAAACAAAGCACTGACTAAAGTAAAACCTAAGTTAGACTAAAAAAAACTGCAGCAATTTCAATTAATCAGTCATACACAGTTCACATTTTTAATCAAATATTTAACTGTCATCTTCAGACACTGTGAGCTAAGTTGTAAGAAGCTACACTACAGTTTATGAGCTAAGATGTATTTATGACATAAAAAATGATTTTTTTAAAAGGCAGACAAAGTGAAGGGAAATAATATATCTGTCCCTAAAAATATGTAGAATTAAGACAAAAAAAATGTCATGTACCTTCAGCTTCCTTCTTATACTTTCCCCAAGTAATTTGTCAGATGTTTTACACTAGATTCCCTTCCTGACACAAACCAGGGACCTTTAGCTTGTAAGGTGAATACATAAACTACTACACTACTGGAAAATACATTTTTTCAAGTATTATTACTGACAAGAATAACAAAAGGGCCTGTGATTCTTGGTATTTTATTTTGTAATATTTTATCTAGAGAGTTATATCAATTTTTCAATCAGACTTTGCATAATCAATTAACATAAACTTGAATTCAGCACTGAAGTGAACTTGTGGCAATAGAAATATATATATATATATATATATATAATTTTTCAGCATAAAATCCTTAATTTGATAAGGTGGCATTCTTCTTAAATCTTAATCTTCAGTTTATTATACATACATAACAAATAGTCCAAAAATGTTGTTTTTGAACCTTACTTGATTAGTATTCACATGTCATCACTTCTCCTTGTAACCTTGTGCCATTCATATTTAGAAACAGTTGGCGCCTGTGCTTTGACTTCTTCCAACATGAACACACATTCTGGCTTAATTTTCCTGCACTGTAACTGCATTATATCTCCAAGGGTTTGACCCCTGGGCTTAGAACACACTTCCCCTTCAATGCCAGACAGCTCAGTTGATGGTGATCCAACTCCAAAATAAAACCAGCTGACATTGCTGCAGATCTAAAATTTATGGAACCCGAGGATATTTCACTGAGACAAGAGCAAAGTGGCATTCAGGTTTCATTTTAAGAATTATATGCAACAAAGAATCATTTTCACGTCACTGCTACTAATTTTACAACATGTTTGCATTTTGTGTGCTGTTATGCATTTTGCTCATACAGTATGCATCTGTAACATCAAAAACTCTAACACAATTTAGCTATCATAGGTCATCAGTGTTGGCTAGGACATCCACAGTGTTCACTGGATCCCATTCCTTTTCCAACTGGTGGTAATTTTATGATCCAGTTGATGGGCAGGAGGAACAAAAACTGTGAGAATAAAGAGCATTGTTTCGCTTCAATCCTGTCTTGATTTAGAAGCTCCTCGTCAGTTGCCTGTCACGCACACCTGTCCAAATCATTCCTTCATAAAAGTTCCAGTTGAGGCTCCTAAGTGTTTTTTTGTCCAAACTATCAAATGCCCTTGTGTAGGCCACAAAATTAAAGTAGAACAATAAGTTCTTATCAATGGGCTGTTCCACAATGATGTACAAAAGGAAGGGATGGCTTGGGCACACCCTGTGAAAGCTGGAACACAACATAACAAGAGATTTCCTGACCTGGAATCTGCAAGGCAAATGAAAGAGAGGATGACCATGAATCACCTGGCATTGAGACTTTGGAAAAGTGGGCAGTTGTCAATGGCCTATGCTTCCATTAAGCAAAGTGCCTAACTAACATAGTCATCATAAGAGCTTGACCTTTAAAGTAGTGAAATGTCATGATTTTGGCAATGTGTGTGGTTACCATTATTATAACTGAGAAGCAGGTAAGTATAAAAAGCAAGAGACAGAATCCAGAGAAAGTCATCAAAATTAAATTAGAAGAAGAAGAAGAAGAAGAAGAAGAAGAAGAAGAAGAAGAAGAAGAAGACATACTTTAATAATCCCTCTAGAGGGAAATTACAATTCCATTCTCACAAACACTCTTATGCTGTTACACACGATATATGCAGGAGGCCAGTGAACATGCAGGTCAAGCAGGTGGGTAAACACAGGCTGCCAATCACAGGTGCCAGAGAGAGTAATGTAGGGGTTCAGTGCCTTGCTCAAGGGCACTTCGGAGGTGCTCGGGGAAAGGGGGGGCAATGCCTCTCCAGCCTCCAATCCACCTCCAGGGATCCAGAAGGGGGTCTCTAGGTCCAGGTCCAGTCGGGTCTTCAACCAGAGGCCCTCAGCAACCATATGTGTCAGATCGAGTCTCCCAACAGACAAATTAAAGCTGCATTTTCCAACAGATAGTCAGAAGCATTAAAGTGCTTAGATGATAGAGATATCATTCCTAATGCCCCAAAATACCCAGTTTACTTCCAGAACTTGCTTGTTAATCATCTTACTTTTGAATTTTTTGAGATATCAACATCATCCAGCAGAATCCCATTGACAGAAATAGGGCTCATGACTGGATTCTAATAAAAGTGTCCAGATCCTTTAATATAAACATCTTCATGTTCAGTTCAACTGAGGGG
>VUQH01048295.1:0-11769 GCA_015106775.1 Etroplus canarensis
CCCATGTCTACAGAGAACATTGGCGGTAAGAGATACTTTGTGACTTTCATTGATGACTATTCTCGATGTGTTAAGGTCTACTTCATGAAGCACAAATCTGAAGTTCTGGACAAATTCAAAGAATTTGAGGCTCATGCCACAAATGAATCTGGGTGCAAGATAGGCACACTGCATAGTGATGATCGAAGAGAGTATTTGTCAACAGAGTTTATCAACTTTCTGAAAAATAAAGGCATAAAGCATGAAACATCTGTTGCTCACACACCACAATAGAATGGTGTTGCAGAGAGAATGAACCGGACTCTAATTTTAGAGTCAGCAAGAGCCATGCTTTATCATGCTAATCTCAGCAAGAGTTTGTGGGCAGAGGCTGTCGACACTGCTGCTTACATCAGAAACCGAGTGACGACAGCTACGTCAGGTGAAACACCATTTCAGAGGTGGTATGGCAAGGTTCCTGATGTGTCTGATTTCAAAGTCTTAGGCTGTGTAGCATATGCACATGCACATGTATGAATTCCCATGCTTAAAAAAAATTCCAATACAAATCAGATGGAAATGTTTTTTCTTTTCCTTTTTAATGCCTGTGCTGTGTTTAAATCCCATTATTTATTTGTTTTTGGTATAATACAGTTTTCATCAGCTGACTTCATAGCATAAGCAGCCAGTACTGCACAACATGTACAGAAATGCAGTGAAGTCAAAAAGTATGAATTTGTCTTTAAAAACTATGGAATGAAAGTAGTAAGTTTCCCCCAAAACAATACTCAAGTGAAGTGCAGTTACTCAAAAAAAAAACACTTAAGTAAATTTACTTATTTACTGTCCACCACTGAGAACTAGAGCTGATCAAAATGTAGGATATTGTTTCAATATGTGGGACGGGGGGAAAGCGATAAAATTACTGTGCAGTCCCACATAAAGAGGGACATCTGGTCAGCACGCTCATCAGCGGGTCATTATTCAAGCACAAACAGAAGTCTGAGTGAGCTCTAAGGCTCAAAATAGAGGCTGCAGTCATACTTGCAGTACCACTTTTTAACAGCAGGTGACAACATCACGCCGGGATTTAGCAAACGTCTAGAAAGCTCTCTCCTCATGAGCTAGCGAAACGGTTTAATGCTCCGATGTATAAACTTGCTAAAATACAACTCAGCTGCTCATTTCCAGGCGAAACAAAGGAGACGGTAACATTTGGTGCTGTTTAAAATTTAAATCAGCCCCGTTGCGCTTAAACAGGGGGCAGAGCCGCGCACAGACCACCGCCCACTTGCCGATGATGACAGCGGGTCATGCGGCCTCCTCTGTTTTGATCCACAGCTTTGACAGACGGGGGTAGAGATGGCGGAAGAGTGGAAGTCCGGGTGACTCCTTCAGGCAGCCTTGCTATTGTGATACGGCTCTGTTGTACCTAATAGGACGGGAATTCTCTGGGAAGCTGGTGGCTTTGCACGGCACTCGATTCCGCCCGGAGGACATGGAGATCAGGGCGGAGGGAGAAGCAGAGGAGCGCAGGTAAGCGACTGTTTGGGCAGGGTCGGTATCCGGCTAGCAACCGGGGTTACATAAACAACATAACTACAGACTTTTGTCATTGATAACCTTATCGCTTTCTAGAAAAAGATACTATCACATCGCGTTTGAGCTGAGCCATTGTAAAAGTGTCAAGCTTACTAGCGAGTTAGTATTAGATGTTAAGCTAAGCTAGGCTAACCTGACATGACTGTGGAGCTAACAGCTTTAGTTGCCAGGGTTGCCCAACGCCAAAGGTCGCCTGTTTTATTATTCACTGTGCAATCAAATATGGAGCCTTTAAAAAGCAAATTTTAAAGATAAGGCTGGGGATTTACTCCATAGTGTTATCAGTGCTGTTAGCTATCCCATAAATAGTTTGTGCTTAGAGCTGCACAGCTCTAACAGTCAGAGGAAATGCTCTTTCATACAGATTAAACATTTAAACAAGCTAAACTGCTGGTTATTTCGCACAGCTTGCCTTTAGATCGTTTTATAATAATTGTATTCACTGACGACATGAGTCCTGGAAGACTTAAGGAATTTCCCAGTGTTTTCCTGCACACACTCAGATTGATAACGTATTGATCCCCTTTTGTATGCACACCCAAAAATAACAGAGCTGAGGTTAATTCTTAAACCTCAATAACCCCTCTTAGTCTAGAGGAATTTTACTCCTCCATGTAGAGGCACTAATTACATAACTGGACCCTCCCCTCCCTCTCAGTTGTCACATAGATGCATCATGCTCTGCACTATGTGGAGAATGCTCTCTAACCTTCAGCCCCCTGCTGTCCTTGCTCCATGATGTGATTTGATTAGCTGGCTATGTGGTGTTAACTCGTGATGTTTCTGCTTGATAGACTTCTGTTGTTAACTGTCATTTAGCTATATTGATATTGCCAAAGCGTGCTAAGTGGAATACCTTTTAAGTTCTGTATATACCTAGTTTCATTTTTGATTCTTCAGAATACTCTCACACTCTAATAACCAGGCCCAAATGGAATCTGCAGATATTTTTTTCATAGTTTGCTGCTGTGGTCCAGGAGGAAAATCTGCAGAATTCTGTTCTGAGTATTTTTTGTGTGTTACGTTATCAATGATTAGCAAAAGAAAACATAATCCAAGAGCCTGATTTATATGAAACAATAAATCAATCTAAATTTTGTCATCATTTCAACAGGCTGAAATAAACATCCAATTACTCAAGCTTTTGAATTTAACACTTATAATTTCATCATGAAGATATCAGAACTTGTTTTCAGGACAGCCTTTCACACTGATCAAAGTCACAGCAATGTACACCAGTGGCACAGAGGCAGAAATGGTAAACATGTACCAAGCAGCATGCGCCTTTTCAAGCTCTACGGAAAATCAGTGGAATCTGTAATGGGGCAGATTCTGTGTGGGCCTGCTAATAACATACACACTGCTAGTTCCTGACGCAGTTCTCTGTCAGCACATACCACATAATAAAAATATAAGAAACGCATGCCTAGTTCACTTCTCCTGTGCTTAAAGAATGCAGCCTTTGGTGTTGACAGAAGATTTTGTTGTCATGCTAGTGAAGTATTTTGACTATCTCCAAGTTTTACTGCTGAATTGAGGGGGAAGAGGAAGCTGTGGATATGAGCCAGCACTTTATGGCTCTTGGGAAGTGTCTATTATTTTGTTTTTGACATTTTTGAAGCAATAGCTTTCCATAGCTTACTGTATCCTAAAGATAAGGATTGACTCCTTGGCCTGAGTGCTGGGTCGGTTTATATCAGCTAATGGATTTGTTTTCCAGGATAGGATATGGAAATCAGGCATTATAATGGTGAAAATTCTAATGGAACCGTATTGTCCATAAAATATGGGATAACTGTCATGTATCATAAAGTCAAGAATGAGTAAAAAATACTGACCCTTGAGAAGAGGTGATGAGAGGTTTATGCCATGACGCAGTGATACTGCTCACAAATTCACTAATGGTCAGCAGTCCCAGTAAGTCACTGAATTGCTGAATATGGTTTTTAGTTCTGGTAAAAGCATTTTGGCTTGAATGAGTTTAACCAGCCATGATGCTGACACAGTACCTCTATACCTCCTTCCTTTTTGTTAAACTTCCTCCTTCATTCTGTCTAACCCCTTCCTGCTTCCCTGTTGCCTTGCAGGAAGGAGCACTGGAAGCTGCTGTCCAGCCTGAAGACCACAGTGGAGGGCCTCTTGTCCACCAACAATCCCAATGTGTGGTCGCGGTATGGTGGCTTGCAGCGTCTACATAAGGACATGAACAACATCCTCAGCCATGGATTGAAGAATGAGCAGGTTGGAAAATACAGCCCATATTAGATAGTTTAAAAAAATCAACCTTGTCCTGTTTTGTAAACTTTATCCACACCTGCATGGCAAGTGAAAAGGAATGTTGACTTTCTTGATATGTCTTATGCATTCTGTATCTAATCACCTGATTACACATGTTATACCTGTGCCATCCAATTCTGCTTTGCTATGAAGAGGAGGATGACTTTGTTGAACTGAAAAAAATATACAGGACATGCCTTTAATTTTGATCTTTGTCAGATCAAATTTGTCAACACAAACTGCCTGATGATGCTTTGGTGCATATGCTTATTGAGACTTTGGATGTTTACATGAGTAAGTTTTCAAAATGTTGCATTTGCATTGTAAAACCTGTTCTGATCTTCCTCCTGACTAATATTCTGCATATTATGCTGATTAAAAAGTTAAAACTACCACTGAAATAAATGAAAACTAAACTTTTTCAAAAAAAGCTAAACTGAAATGAGCAAACTTTCTCTAGAAACTACCAGAAACTCAACTGAATTGAAAACAAATACATAAAACTAAATGTAAATATGAACTGAAGGTGCCTTTGGCTGTATTTCTCCAAGGGGTTGCCACAGTGGATGAATCCGCGTAGGTAAATTGGCAAAGATTTTACGCTGGATGTAATTCCTGATGTAACTCTCACATTGTAGGAGGGGTTTGTGCCCCTAATGAGAAAAAAAATAGAACCATAATAACATTGGTTGGCAGGAAAGAATTTTATGGGTTTTGTCTTGATCATTTGACCTCCTGAAATTGACAGAAAATAAAATGTTGAAACATAATGAGCACTTTATCTTTATAATTGTTTTTTGTGTTTGTTAAAGCTTATAGTTTTGAAATCGTGTCATGTAAATATCTGGCTTTGTGTTGCAGGTTTACTACAAGCAGAGAGACTATTGGCCATTTGTTTGGCGTGTTCGCAACATCAGCCCACATCTCGCCTCACATGTTGAACAGGTACGCTCAGTCATGTTGAAGTGGGTGTGTAACTTTAAATTTGCTAGCACACATACTTAATTTTTTTTCAAGATGACTTGTTAGGCTTTTTTCCTGCTCTGTAGTTTTAGTTTTGGACTCAGTTAGTGTAGCTTTTCACGATTCACATTTTTTTCCATATTTGTCTGTATTGTTCTTATACTGGGCCTTGGTGCAGTGCCTCAGTTCATCCTCAGTCTGGAACGCTGTTTTAGCTCCTCCTTTTAAGCCAACTTTGTTCTGATTGGCTGCCCTTTGCAAACATAAGTTTTGAAGAGCATGTGGTTAGGACTTCTGTGCTTACAGCTAAAGTTGTGGGCTGGAGAGGAACATATCAAAAATATCCTCTGCGACATCATAACAATAAGAGTAGAAAAAAATGCCTGAAATTGAGCATTTAGAGCATTCTGAAGCCTGAGTTTACTTATATGCACATACTCTTAACTGTATTATTAGAAACTTTGGCCATGTTTAATATGAGCATCCACCAGTATAGCAGTATATAGATGACATATCTCCTAGTGATGCTAGTTTTATTTCTTTCTTATGAGTCATCTTGTCTTATGGTTTGTTGATATTTCTGGTAAATGTAGAACCTTTGAAGAGGGCTAAAGTGTTTCAGTTCTGTAATTCATATTCACCAGCTACAAGAGATGCACACATGTTTATATTTTTACTCTTAAGGCCACAATAATTATTCTGGTTTTGTTTTTAGAATGTGAAAAGAGAGAGCTTAGTGAAGAAGCATTTATTTGTTACAGATCTAACACCTGTTAGTTGGAACATTCTTGTAAAGTTGACATCAGTGCTGTATTTGAGAATTAATCTCTTTTCTGTAGAAAAACAATAGTTTATTTTGTTTTAAGCTGTAATGTGCTGCTTGTTCAGGGGTCCAGACAGATGGCACTTATTCTGCCAAGTCTCTCAGGTGGCAGCATTGGTGATAGATTTGCTGGAACTGCCTCACGTTTGTGGCAACAATTCCATAAAGTGAATTTGCACGGCGCCTTTCACCGAAATGCCCAAATGTTCCAAAATGCATGATATATTGTATGTCATGGGTTAATGGAATTGTGTAACAGCAAAAGGACTTAAAGTAGTCATAATCTAATTATCTTCATTATCCGCTCTGTTACCGGCCAGCAGGGGTTAGAGCTCCCTCCGCCATGATGTAATCATCACATGACGATTGTTTGTTGTTCATATCTAACCTGCCATCCTCTAGTTTTGTGCTGGTGTGTTTTATCATTTCTCATTCCACTCATTTCTCTTGCTCTTTAAATCGTCAAGCCTGTTATCTACATCTGTCTCATAGCTTTTCAGAGAAATAGGTACAATTCCATAGCAATGGAAACTACTTTAGGGGCCACAAACAATATGTCTTCTTGTATTTGGTGTAGAAAGAATGAAGTGATAGTGAAAATTAATATGATTAAAGCAAAACTCATAAGAGGGGCGTTAGGCTGAATTAGTGTTGGGCTAATGTTTCTTGTAGCAACAGTGGTTTGTTTGGTATAAATAGAAGCTCTGAGGCATGAGCCATGTTGAGCAGGGTCCTGAAGGCAGCTCGGTCAGGGCCAGGATATGTTCAGTTTTGGTTTAAAATCATCTGAAGATGCAATATTTTCACTGATTATCTTATTTACAGTATACTTTGAGCGCTTTACAGACTCTCTGCTGTAGTAATACATTTTCTGTGCAACCTGTTTAGTCATATCTTACTAATATCACCAACTGATGCCCAGTTTTAAAGTTACTGCAGTGCACACTTATTTTGGTCAACTCAGCAAACACAAAGATAGCCTGAATATGTTGAACATGATGCAGCAAACATATCACTAACTCAGATCCAATTAGGATGGTGTTCTTTCATGGGCTGATTAGCAAGAACATTTAGGGTTTATCAGTTTGATGACTATGATAAGTGATGAAAATGTGCTTTTGTAGTCATAAATGGGTTAGCCTGTTTCAATTCTTTTCTGTCAAACAACGCATAACTTCCTTTCTTTTTCTGTCCATCCTCAGTTCAGGCGCCTTGAGCCAGTACTGAGCAGCGGAATGCAGAGTGCTGGTGAAAGCTACAAGGCTGAACAATGGCTGCTTCATAGCTTACAGGTTCACATGCTGTCAGCGCAGCTCCGACCTCTGCTCAGGCATCTGGGGCATGCATGTAAATACTACAATGGTGAGTGGCATAATAATTAGTCCAATTTAATATGCTTATATAACATTTTTTTTGTGCTGTGTAAACTGTATTGACTTGCTCCTTATTCTTCCTGTATCATGCGGTCTCTGTTTTTCAGATGATGCTTTTCTGCTGAGCGAGCCTCATGTGACCGCCATGTTCCAGTGTTTAGAAGCTGTGGAGCAGAACAATCCCAAACTGCTTGCTCAAATAGACACTGTTGGGGTGGGTTTTCTGACACCTTTACGTGTGTGTGTGTGTATGTGTATGTGTATGTGTATATATATATATATATATATATATATATATATATATGTATATGTGTGTGTGTGTGTGTGTGTGTAATCACAAAATCAGTGTATTCTTGAAAAGGTCCCTCATGTAAAGAGTTTTCACTGGGGGGGATAATACTGAAACTTTATGCTGCTTTTACTGAAATTTAACCTACTTAAACCTTGAGTCACTTTGTAGTAATATGAGATTTATTTCTGCAATCATTTCTTGTACACCATCATTCTGTTGTTAATCATCATTCGCATTGTCAGACTTCGATGAGCAGTTTCTTCCACCTGTGCACAATTCAAAACCTAGAGTGACTTTGAAGTGAGTCTAAATTTTAAAATGAGGAAACCCTTTACATTTTGTATCCCTCCATGTTCACCCTCCAGCTGTCTCCTCTGAAGAGCCCACCATGTCTGGGTCTGTTGAAGAGCCAGAGCTTGTGTGTCTTGCCAGGATCTGGTGGGGCCTGGAGGAGTGCTGACATGGCTCCCAGAGGAGAATCTCTAAGCCGCAGACTCACCACCTCCAACTGCTCTCTACGAGAAGCAGTCTCCACCAGCCACAACTCTGCAAGTACTACAGGAACTGCATCCCAAAACAGCAACAGCACAAGTGAGATTTGGACTATTTTTCTTTGTAGATTCATCCTGATACTTAAAGTGGAACATTGACTGCTCTGAAGCTCCTTTCTCACGTGTAGTTTCTGTATGACATTTTCTGGTCATTGTCATTTTCATGGATCAGTGCATCAATGCATCCATCATGGTTCTATTGAAAAATGATTTTGCACACACACTTTGGGATCCGGATTGTATAGAAATTGTCACTATTGTTACCAAATGTTGCAGCACCTGGGTGTTTCATTTTCTGAAACAGAAAGTGATTTTCTGTAAAGATCTCAACAAAGAGGGTTGCCTTGGATCAGACTCAATGATTTTGTCTCTGTTGTTATGAAAGATTTTGAGGTTGTATGCAGAGAGAAGTTGGTCACTATTTTGTAATCAGTACATACAAGGATACTGGGGGTGGGGTTTGAGTAAGGCCCTATGACTATGCTGCAGTTTGTATGTGAATAGAATGACTGACATAACCGTACAGAGGCCTGATTGTTTGCGGGCAAGGTCAGCAGCTGAAGAATGTGTTTAATGTGTTCAAAAGTTGATGCCCTGAAATAAATGTACTTGTTAAAATGGAATTGAAAAGTAAAAAATAATTTAAGTGGATTTAAAATCTCTACAGTACATGACCACCTCTAGACCGTCAGTTCAAAAAAGCAAAAAGAGACGTGCAATAGAACTTGTGTGAATATAGTAGATGCAAAATTGTAAAATCTTGTGGTAAAACGATTCTGCATCAGCAAAACACAAGCAAGTGAAAAGAAACTTAATTTTCTTTTTTTGTAACATTTTTTTTTTTTTTTTAAGTTGTTGTAAAAGCATGTGTATTAACCTCGTGTTTTGTCCTTGTTGACTGGCAGACACTACCTCTCCAACCAGCAGCTTAGAAGCTCAGTGGGAGATTATCTCCAGGCCAGGGGAGAGTACACGATCTGTGACGCCCCCACCTGGCCCAGTGTCCATCCCTTGCATTTCCTTAACAGAGCCCCCCTCATCCACCTCCCCCCTTCATCCTGAGGCTGGAGACTCTGGTGATGGAGACTCTGACGATGGTCCAGAGTATTTGGCTATCGGTAACCTCGGACAACGTAGTCGGCGTGACTCTGAAAGCTCCACTCACAGCAGTGAACCTGGTGAGAAGACCGACCAGTCCCTGCAGCAGAGTTCCCTGGCCCCGGCCCCACCAAGGTGCTCATCTTTTTCAGAAGGCCAGAGGGGGCCGGGGAGGGGATCTAAAGGACATACTCGCTCGTTCTCTGACACAGGACTCAGTCAGAAACTCAGGAACGGTGAGTGTGTTTTATTTACTTTCTGGAAACAGTTTAAATGTAAATTTCTCACAAGGTTTGTGTACATTAAAGGTGCAATCCAAAACTTTCTGCTCAAACAGCAAAAGATCCCAGAGTACATGTAGTTGGCATGTAATAAAGTACACAAGGCTGGATATAGTATTTACTTCTTGCTTAATCACTTCGTGCTCCATTGTCAGAGATTACAACATGGGTAGTGGTAATTTCTGCAGTCCATTTCACTCGAATTGTAGTCATTTTCAGTGTTAAAGTTGGACTTTGTTTTTCTGTAAGTAATGAAAACATGCCTGATTAATACAGTGTTTGCGTAAGATGAAAGTTAAGTTGATATTACACCTGCAAAGTGTGTGTGGCTTTTCGCCACTCTTTGAGATGTGGTTAGGCTATATTTTCTCTTAGCAGATGAGTGGTTCTTGTCTGAAGGTTTGACACTTGCTCAGTTAGTATCAGCTCTATTTGCTGAGACTGTTTTCCCTTCTTGGCTTGAGTTAATCATCTCTCCTTTTGCTCTACCTTTCTCTTCTCTCTTTGCTTTGCTGTTTGTGAAAAGGAGGGGGCCACAGAAAAATCACCATAATAATAGAGGACCCTGTAGCAGGTTGGCGGTGCAGTTTCACTGTACTCCATCACATGACCCCTCTCACTCCTCTTTTATTTCTCTCTGCATGGTGATGAACTCCATCCCTTCCAGTCTTGCCTTCAGTTCATCATTTGTGTTTTTGAACTTTAAAGGCTCTTATTTTGTTTAAACCAGGTCAGACTGATGTTAAAAAGACAATACTGGTCACTTTAAATGTTTTTTTTGTTCATGAGCTGCCATTTTTATCGTATAAAAGCATTTCATAAATTTTTTTTTTCCATTACATTTGTTCTTGTGATGTTTTAATGTGAATTCTGGAACTGACACTGATGCATTTCTGTAGTACACTGCAGAACAGTAATGTAGTTTTAAAAAAGTAAAATAGTAATAAATTATTAGGATAAGTGTAAAGCAGCACAAGTGTAAAAAATGTAAGTTTGCTACTTTTCTTAAAATAAAATTACTTGAATAAAATTAACAGCTGCGTCAGATTCAGACATGTATACTACATCTGTAGCACTCAGAAGCCATAGTTTCAACAGTAAAAAACAATTGATCGACATGAGCTGTTACACTGTTTTACACAAAAAAGTTCGTAAACTTTTCAAGTAAAGGCGTGGACTGCCTGTCCACTTCAAGGTGTAATTGTCAGTCTTTACAGCTTGAGCACTTGGTGTGGTAGTTAGTATGCACACAGATTATTCTCAGTGGACGTCTTTCTTTTCATTTCTTTCTGCATGCAGTGAAATGAATTGTATCCTTAGACTTCATTATTTGACACAGTGATGACCATAAAAAATCAAAAGCATTTAACCAGCTGCTTTTCCTGTTCTGAAGCATGTTTCCATTCATTTTCAAAGACTACGATATTGAGATTAATGACTAGCCTTTTAACACCAAAATATCAAACACTCTTTTGTCACAGAATCAGCAGGTGATGACTGCTGCATGAAGGATTACAGCCCGTTCTCCCCTCAGCGCAGTGATACCAGCACCCCCAGTTCACTTTACATGGAGTCTTGTGAGTTTTCTGATGGCATAAATTTATCAGCTATGTTTTACCTGCTGCAGCCTGTGGCAAAGAATAAGCTACCATTCCATACCATACTGTTCCATTTATTCTGCTTTCTTTTTCTTGAAGCAAGGATTACTAATATATTTTTTATGTAAAATAGAAAACAAAGGGTAGCTAAAAATGCCTTTGTAGTCAGAGCAAATGCACTTATCTACTGAGTGTTAAAGTAAAGCATCAGGATGAGTGTTTGAAAACAACACTGATGGTGCATGTAAATGTAATGGGGTTAATTTAGTCATATTCCCACTTTAGAGTACTCCTTTAAATCTATATATTCGGTGCTTTGCTTTGTTCTTGGATTTAACAACAATTCTGAGGGAAATACTGCACTTAACACAACTGTTGTTACAATTTTCTTTTTAGATGTTTTAAATTTTAAAATATATGATTAGTTGTCAAAAATGCCTCAGCCAACTACAATAAAATGCTGCCTCCACATTAATTTAACAACAGTACTGTTTTGATAGTGTTAGATTGGTGAGTTTTTAAATTTGTTGAAAGTCAAAACCTTTTTTGTAGTTTAACAAGATGACACTTTAATTCTGGTGCAGTGCTTAAATGTCTGTCTGTCTGAATTATGTCTTTGTGTGTAACTGTGCATGTTTTGTTTACTTTAGATGGAACCCAGAACAGCATTACCTCAGAAGGGATGTTCAGGAGGCCATCTGAGGGGCAGAGCCTCATCAGCTACCTGTCAGAGCAGGACTTTGGCAGCTGTGCAGACCTTGAAAAGGTCAGGGCTTAATTCATTGCAAATTTAAATTGTATTAAACAAACTCAGTGCAAACATTTAGAAAATCTTGTGAGGGTAAAAAGTTGAAGTTGTGGCTGGAAAATCTACTCTATTCTCCTGGCTGACCCCCCCCCCCCCCCCCCCCCCCCCCCTCCCCCCGTCTCCT
>VUQH01048295.1:21354-34783 GCA_015106775.1 Etroplus canarensis
GTTTTTTAATGTTCTCTTTTTTTTTTTTTTTTTTTTTTACATGTTTTTAGCAGTGTTTATAGTCTGGGATTTCAAATGTTACTACTTCAGACAGTTTTAGCATATAAGACTTCTTAAAATCTCAGTGTTTACAGAAAACAGTACACTATTTTTATAACAATAACACTGAGAAATAGTTTGACGTTCTTTAGTGGAGAATATGATAATATTAAATATAACATAAGGAAAATCAGCCTTGAAACTACTCTAAACCAAATGTGCGTATTTTGTCTTGTGTGTTTGTTTGCTTCCAGTTTTAAATATGTACATTCTGCAGCTGTAGTTTTAAATTTACTATGCAGGCATAGGAGTGGTACTCCAACTCTGCATTTCCTAAATGGCTTCTGAAAATGTTGAACTATCCCTTTAGGAGTTTTAATTTTTCAAGTGCATTATATTATTATTAGATAGTGCTGCTATTTAGTTATTTCTCCCTAATTCTTTGAACCATCTTTTATTTTGGGACATTTTACACTTATGGTGCTCTGATTTGGTGCTGAGTTTGTGGTACTGCAATGGTGTTGGTATGTTTTGGTTCTTGCAGTGCATGGCTGGTGGAGGGTAGATAGTTTGGCAAGTTTGTTGGTGGTGGATGTCTTTTTGGTATGGCTCTGGAGGTGTTGGTGCTATTTTTTCCTGTCTTTCGTGCTGCTTCCGTCTCACTGTCACTAAGAGTGTGATGTTGCTCCTAATAGTTGTTAATTTTATTCTTTTTAAGAGCTTTATCTAGGAACATATAACAAATGCACTGCACGTTTACATCTCAGCATCCTTTGGTCAGTCTAGGCTTGTGTTAGTTTTTTTTGCACATTCCACCTGAGTCTTTTTTTGCACAATTTAATTCCTTTCTAGTTGTTCGTGTCTGAAATCAGCAGAAGAGTCCTGTAAATGAGGACTCTTTGTTTCAGTTCAGTGGAAGCCTTACACCTGCTGTTACAATGCCTTATCTGTCCATGTTTTTAAATCTTTTTATATTTTTATTTATTTAAGGAAGAACTCTAATGTGTGGAGGTGACTACATGAAAGTGAATGAATGTGTAATTTATGCTTTTAGTCACTTCTTCCTGATTTTATTTTTGATTTTTATGTAATCATAAAATAAACATTATTTTTGAATTTGAGTTGCCTGTCCTTTCATGAATCCTCATGAACAGAAAAGCAATCTGTTAGAGCAAGTGAAGAGTCATGAAACTCTTTTAGGCTGGTGCGTTTCGTTGAACAGGATGCGCCTGAACAGGTTTAGGTTGTGGTGTGCGTATCCCTGGATATGAATTCTCTGACATACCTGCTCCTTCCTGCTTTCTGGCTTTAACTTTTGTGCCTTTTATACCCTCCCGCCCCACCCATCCTCCCTCAGGTCTTGTTGTGATTGGCTGTTCTGTTTGTTCATCATGTCTCATTGTCGTTAAACTGGTTAATCTGGTTGACACTGAGCAGGCGGGAGCTATTCCCTCTTGTGCCTCTCTGCTAGGATGACACAGAAGAGCTGTGACTACATTGAACTGTTCAACTGACTCTCTTGTTGTGGTGTCTTTTCAGGCTGTCATGCATGTTACCACCGCAACTGCTTCCGCCCAGGTAAAGACTGCCCTCGCTGTAAGCGGCTGGCAGAGCGGAGAGAGAGAATGGCACGCAAAAACATGGAGGAACAAGAAGATGAAGGAGGTGGGGCTTAGAGCTGGCAACAGAGGAACCTCAGAGAAGAAGAAACACAATGCGACTATGATTGTAGTGGCTCACCATCTCATTCCATTCCATCCTCTGTAAACGGGGGGTGACAGTGCCTCTGCAACAGCTGATTTGATCTCAACTGATTGCCACATATGCAGGTTTTACTACATCAGGGGCACTTATTAAAAGGAACATGGATGCAGTTGTTTTTTTTTATTTCCTTTTAGACATGCACTTTACTCTGTGAATGCGTCCTGCTGAAAAAGTACTGATCATTAGAAGAATATCAGCTTTTAAGGAGAAATGACTCACCATCTCCATGATGTGGCAATGAGATTTTCTCACGTTTCCTCAGATAAAATATTGGCACACTAACGAAATTCTACTCCTTAGCTAATTGGTTTACTAAAATTTCATTGTAAATAAGAAATGAAAATTACAGTTTGCATCTCCTTATGGTTGTCCAATAAAATAATCACTGCTGGCAGTTGTGTTGCTCCACAAATATAAGTTTTTAAAGGGATGGCTTTCCCTTGTCTCATTTTCTTGCTTCAGCAGTGCTGAATCATAGCTCTGTATGAGAAAGTGTGAATGATAAAACTCGCTGCCTTACACAGATATTTAATGCTCCAGTGTTAGTTTCATGCGTGAAAAGAGCCAAAGATTGTCTCAGGCTGTCAGCAAGTCATGTATTGTGATTTTTAGAAAAGCTCATGTCAAGTAAAAGACATATTTGCCTAGTCTCTTGTACCCAGGTGTAAAATTTCTCCTTCCATACAAGTTGCTGGCAAGTGCTTGAACTGCCTGGGCCTAAGTTGGCAAGATTCACTTTTTTTAAAGAAACAAACTGGAAATACAAAAGTTTAGATTTATAAAGTATTGATGCTTTTTCAATTGAGACATTGTATTTGAATAATCTGTCACTTGTGTTTAGTTTTTTGAAAATTAGAAAACATGGAAAATATTTAAAAATTCCTTTTCCTTAATCCTTAATGTTTGTCCCCATTATAAGCTGTTTCAGCCACATTTGTGCACCTCTAGGCCAAAACAACTTGGTGGGAATGGTGACTTATGATAGGAAGCTAAATTTAAAAACACTGGACTTTCAAAGGTGTTTCAAATTGAGTATTGCAAATATTTTAAATGAATCTGCAAAGATTTTCTGCTGCTTTGTGTATGTTTGGTTACTGGATGTGCGTGTGTGTGTGAGAGTGAGTGTGAGTGAATACGAGTGGTTTTGCATTTGTATGTGCACATAAGTATGTCTACTTGCTGTGCATGCAGTCGTGCACAAATGGTTCAGCTCTGCCTAATTGATTCATGGCTGTTTTCTAACTTTGTAGGTTGTGGAATAACAGAATATTTGGTTAACTGCACTGACCCCATGTTTTTTGATGGAGGGGCGAGTTTGGATGTCACTCTCTGGGGAATTTTTAGATGTTTGTTGTAAGAACATGCACCTTGATCTTCAAATGTCATAAATGAAACTCCTGTTGCCTAGTTGCTCAACATTGTGAGGGCTTTAAGTCCAAAATAATAGATCCACAGGGTAATATAGTCACACTTTTATTGTATAACAAAATTGCATTTTTCACTTCTTGGACTAAAATTCTTCATGTTCCAGTAGAATCCATCAGTATATGGTCCATGTGGCCTTTTTGGCTCGTGAAAGGATGGTCAATTAAAAACTAAACTTTAAAAATGACAGTTCACCATATTAACAGGGAGTTGGGTGCAAATGCATTTTTTTTGAATGGGACCAACTTTTCTGGAGCTCCTGTTAACTGATTAAGCTGAGCACAACAGGTTGTGGATTCTAACTATATATGACAGTGATCTTCTTACCCCGTGCTAGAGAGGTTTTCACCAGTCACAGCTCACCTGTAACTTCTGGATGAGTTCTAGTCATCTTTAATGTCCGATTAGTGGCTCTGTTGTGAACTTGATTAAACACATTTTAGGCCAAGTACAATTTTACGTGTACCAGTCCTTTAACAGCTCAGACTTCACAGTATATCCCATCCGTACGTTATAAAAATACTTAGAGGTTTTGTGCACATAAGGATGTTGATGAACTCATTACCCCTCTTGCCTGTACAAGGTGCCACAAGCATTACACGGAGAAACTGAGTCTGGAGTTTTGAGATACTTTAAAAAAACCCAAAAACATTGAACTCTCCAGCCTAAGGGTCCTAAATTAAGTGACTTCTCACCTTCCCTAACAAACCTCCATTTAGGCTATTCTTTTTTTTTTCTGTTTTTCTGTTCTGTATTTTTTTTTTGTCCTGGAACTGCCTTTAACAGGAGAGAGCAAGGAGTCTTGAAGTGCACTACAGATTAAAATGTCTACTATTAAAGATGTTAATTATTACAATGATTAATATGTCTTATTTGCTTTGGTTCTGTAATTGTGTTAATAAATGACTGGCTAGACTGTTAAAAAGTGTCATTCTTGAGTCATTGAATTTTCCTTTCCTGATTTGGAAGACCATCAGTGGCAAATAAATTTACTTGTAATCAAAGGTTATGTGGCTGGAGATGTACAGTACACTGCTCGAAAAATTAAAGGGACACTCTGAAAACCCCCAAAGGACTTCAATTGGAAAAAATCAAGCTGAAATCTATACAGATATGGACTGGGTATTGTGTTAGGAATGAAAGGATGACAAATGGAAATGAGGGCTGAATTCAAAGACACCCTGAAAATCAAAGTGAAAAAAATGTTGTGGTTGACTAGTCCATTTTGTCAAACATTTTGCAGCAGCTCAAATCGTACTCAGTACTAGTTTGTATGGCTCCCAAATGCTTGTATGCATGATGTCCCAGAGGTATTCTATGTTTTTAGGTCAGGGCCAGTCGGTGATACCAGTTTATCCATCCTCCAAGAACTGCCTGCAAACTCTCGCCATACGAGGCTGGGCAACAGAAGAACCCAGGATCCACTGCACCAACATAGGGTCTGGTGATGGGTACAAGGATTTCATCCTGACACCTAATGGCAGTCAGGGTGCTCTGTTCTAGTGTGTAGAGGTCTTTGTGTCCCTCCATGGATATGCCTCCCCAAACCAACCACCATCCCCGTCATGCTGAATGCTGTTACAGGCAGCATAATGTTGTCCATGGCTTCTCCAGACCTTTTCACATCTGTCACATGTGCTCAAGGAAAACCTGCTCTCATCTGTGAAAAGCACAGGGCACCAGGTATTCCATGGCAAATGCCAATCAAGCTTCATGGTACCGGGCAGTGAGCACAGGGCCCTCTAGATGGCATTGGTCCTTCAGACCACCGTCATGAAGTCTGATTGTTTGGTCAGAGACATTCACACCAGTGGCATGCTGGAGGTCATTTTGTAGGGCTCTGGCAGTGTTCATCCTGCTTCTCCTTGCACAAAGGAACAGATACCAGTCCTGCTGATGGGTTAGGGACCATCTACAGCCCTATACATCCCCCCTAGAATAACTGCCTGTCTCCTGGAATCTCCTCCATGCTCTTCATACTGTGCTAGGAGAAACAGCAAACCCTCTGGTAATGGCATGTATTGATGTGCAATCCTGGGGTTCAGGTATCACCTCATGATACCAGTAGTGACACTGACCCTAGCCAAATGCAAAGCTAGTGAAAAAAAAAAATAGAAAAGATGAGGAGGGAAAAAATGTCAGTGGCCTTCACCTGTAAAACCATTCCTGTTTTGGGGGCTTTCTTATTGTTGCCCTCTGGTGTACCTGTTGTTTTTATTAACACCAAAGCAGCTGAAACCGATTAACAAACCCCTATGCCACTCAACTGATCAAATCAATATCCCAGAAGTTTAACTGATTTGATGCTATACTCTGATTAAAAAGTGTTCCTATAATTTTTTGAGTGGTATATTTTCTCATGACTGCACCACTTAATCTAATCATAGAGCGCTCTCTATGCCATCTAGTGGATATATGGTGACACAGTCATTTCAGTAGAATTTCAACCTCATTAAAAAAATTACCTAAAATCACTAGCAAACTGTTTATAGACAAGTCACAGATTTTATTCTGCGGATGTGAATTTTTAATAGCTTTCTTAACAGATTATGTGCTGTTTTACCTGTTGATAGTCAATCATTTACATCCCATAAATTACAGCAGATGTTTCAAAGTTCAGAACTTTTAAATGCTAACATGAGTACATCATAAATCAAAAGAACTGACTGAGTAAACACCTGCTTCTGCACACTCCCTGTGGACATATGTGAGACTTGCCTAAGCTTACAACACAAGTCAAGTTAGTCAAGAGACCATGGCTGTAATTTGTTATATGAATATAAAATATAGGTTGCACAAGCAGGACTTTTTTTTATTATGATCCCAAACTGTATTTGATCTCAACAGAAGTAACTTTTACACCAAGCTTCTTCAAGATAAAAAAACAAAAAATAAACCCAACCCATTTTCTTTTCTGACACAGTTGATCAGTCAGTAAAATGACCTTGGAATACATGCATGCAAAAGTCTAATATGTATTTTTCATGTACATGTGAAGATGACCATGGTAAAAGTCCAGTTTTGTTTATCCGTTTTCCCTCTCCTAACTATGATGCATATGAGTTATTCCAGATCCAGATACCCATTATGGTGATAAAGCTCACAAGGATGAAGATGATATATAAGCTGAACAGTAAACGATCAATCACTATCCCAATCATTTGCCACTCCTGTGAGGCTTTGGTCTCTTGAAAGTACTTGTCCATGTGAAGCCGAATGGCTGTGAGATCTCTGCTCAGTGTCCTCAGGTCATCCAGGGCTGGCTCTGGAGGTTTTGGAGAAGCTGGTGTTGGTTTCACTGGAGGTGTAACATCAGAGATGTTCTGACTGACTGAGAGGTTTGTGGTGCTGGTATTCTTTGATGGCACTGTCAAAAACAAATGAAAGTAAAACTTTATTTTTTTTTATCGCTTAGATTGATGGATTGATTCAGATTGTCAAAACAGACCACCACTGTGTTAAAATACAACAATCCCTGAAAGCAGGGAGAGTTTCCCATTCCCATTTCCCATTCTTGTTACCTTTCAGACCCTTTCACATCTTATCTTCATTACTGTTGTCTCAGTCATATCTTTTGTTCTTTGTATGTGAATGAGACTCCCTCCACCAGTTTCTGTGACTCCACCCTTCTTTGTAGTCTTCAGCATAAATATCCCTCTTTTAGATGGTTCTGGGTCAGTTTACCCACTCAGATGCTCTCCCTCTGTGTCTGCTGGTATATTCAATAATCACACCACTAAAGCAAACTCTTGGAAAACAGGAGTTTGAGTCATCACATACAAAATCACATACACAAGATTAAGATTATTAGAAAAATTGTTACCCTGAGACAATGAAAAGGGTTATTTCTTCTTAACTGATTTATACTGTGCTTGACAGGCACAAGAGCATGTTCAGCAATAGGCTATCTCACCTCAATGCACCACTGAATGCTACAGGAAATCTTTCCTACCTGTGGTCATCAAATTTTATAGCTTCTCCCCTTGACACCTGGGCTATTTCCTCTTGCCATATTATGTATATACTGTAACTAGTTTGTTTAACTTTGGACTACCTATCCTACATATTGCACTTTCTTGCATATAGAGTTTATATATTTTTATCTTCTTTTTATCTTTATTTTGATCTTTCATGTTTATATTGATATACATTCGACTGAGTGGTCTGACAGTCTTAACAAAGAGTTATATTGGAACTTGGCTGCTATAAAAATAATAACTTACCTTTGTGGGATGGATTGAGGACAACTGTGACTCGGTTGCTCTTTTCCTTTGGAGGGAGACAAACAATAATAGCCAGAAATCGCAATACGAGGATGCTCAGCCAGTGAGGCACTGCGCTGTACTGGCTGGAGCTGAACTGAATTTTTGTGATGAAAACTGTTTCTAACAGGCTGGCCACCATCAGGGCCAGACTGATGGAGAAGAAAACATCTGCAGAAAATAGCACCAGAAATGGACAGGGCTTAGTACAAATGTTGTGACATCATGCAAACTCATATTCTTTGTTTCAGTTTTGGTTATGATCTTTTTTATTATATGTTTACATTACACCTGGAAAAACCCTCCACTTATCTCCTTGTTTACAGGATTCTGATCATATGCATATGCAGGTGTGGTCTAGAGCAAGACCACAAAAAAGTAAACACACCTAAAACAGTATTTTTCTAGAGGGTGGAGCCTTTTGGCAACTCATAAGTTGTAGAGCTGATCTGGATTATCCAGTTTTGGAAGCGAATCACATTAAGATAATGTGAATCAAATTTGTCCAGTTTTTGAGACATCTGTCACTCAGATATCTGACTTCAGGCTAGACTAAGGTGTTTTCTGTACTCAGTTATCACTCACTGATGAGCGGTGTTTTGTCCCCAGTGACAGGCAGCAGGTCATTCATTATAAGCAGGAAGACGGTGTAGCCCAGGATGAGGGTCATCTTGAAGGAGGCTCTGTCCACACTCTGTGGGGGGAGCAGAAAGCTGAAGAGGTCTACTGTGATGAGGAAGCAGCTGGGGATCAGGAGGTTCACCACGTAGAGGATCGGTCTACGTCTTAGAATGATCTTTGGAAGAAATACAGGTACAACTCTTTAGTCAGATTTTGGGCATAAACCAGCCTTTTTTTCTGTATTAAAATACAAAAGGATTTGGTTTGCAGTATTGATGGTGCCTTAGCAGATGTGCAAGTTGCCAGAACCATAGGCGCTAATGCACCACCATACCATCAGAGATGCAGTCTTTTGAAATGAGTGCAGATAACAAACTGGATAGGGCCTCTCTTCTTCTGTCTGGAGGGCATGGTGTCCACGATTTTCCAAAAGAATTCCAAATTTTGATGTTTCTGACCACAGAGCAGTTTTTCACTTTGCCTCAGTCCATTTTAAATGAGCTTTGGCCGAGAGAAGACAGTGGCATCTCTAGATCATGCTCACCTACGGCTTCTTCTTTGCATGATAGAGCTTTAACCTGCATTTGTGGCTGGCACAGTGAACTGTGATCAGAGACAATGAAGTGTTCCTGAGCCCATGTAGTGATTTCCATAACAAAGTCAAACCTGTTTGCAAAGCAGGGCTGTCTAAGGGTCGAAAGATCAGAAGCATTTACTATTGGTTTTTTTCAGCCGTGTTGCTTGTGTACAGATCATAGTATTTACTGTAGAAATGTACAGTCGGCTGCTCCCTAGTATTCTCCCCAAGTGGTCGCCACAGTGGACTAATCCGCATTAGTAATTTAGCAGCCCTCCATAGTGAGAAGGGCTTGCGTCCCCACCTAGAATCAAACCAGGGGCTTTTCACTTGTAAGGCAAATGTGTAAACCACTACACTACAGGGGAGCACGTTATTTACTATAAATGATAGAACATTCAAAGTCTTTGCAATTTTACATTGAGGAACATTGTGTTGAAATTGCTCCACAATTTGTAAATGAAGTTTCTGGCAAATTGCTGAACCTTTACCCATCTTTCCTTCTGAGAGACACTGCCTCTCTAAGGTGTTCTTTTTATACCCAAACACATTACTGACCTGTTGTCAAATAATTTAATTAGTTGCAACATGTTCCTCCAGCTGTTTCTTTTGTATTATCACTTACTTTTCCAGGATTTTGTTGCCTTGTCTCAACTTTTTTGAGATGTGTTGCTACCATCACATTTAAGACGAGCTAGTATTTTTCATCATATAGTAAAATTACTCACTTTCAACTTTTGATATGTTTTCTATATTGTTTTTATATTTTTATGAGCTTTGCAAACCATTGCAATGAGCTTTAATTTATATTTTACACAGCCATTTTAGAATTTTAGAATAACCATTTTAGAATTGGGGTTGTAATTTGTTTAAGTTTAATGTCTTACTGCCGGTTTCATTTCTAGCTGATTTAACTTTTACTTTTGCTTTTATTTTTACAGAATACTCAGTATGCAATAATTCAAGTGAATTGAGCAACACTCTATTAAACTCAAAGGGAAATTATGTAAACAGTTGGTTTATAGTATAGACTTCCTACAGTTAGCCAATAGGACTTTTTAATTACATTTTGTGATAAGTTTTAACAATGCAAAATAAGTCATCAGAGGAATATAAAGTAAAAACTGCTTACAAAGAATGTGATCTCAGAGTAGCTTCCTTCTTCTACAACCAGGGTGGAAGGCGCTATAATGATATCTGCGAGTTCCCACTCCCCATTGGTCTGCATCACATCTCTGGACTCCTGCAGGATCTCTCCAGCTGTGGTGCCTTGAATCATCCTTATATCTGTGGCTAGAGTGACATGTAAGAGAGCAGTGTTGTTTTGAATTATTAGACTTTTTGAGTTAAAATGAAAATCATTTATGGTATATAGTAATATTTCACAGTAAAAAGCAGCATTTAAATTTTTTTTAAATTAACTGAAAAGAATCACAAAGTTCAAAGATCATACATTTTGAGAAATATGTTTTTTATTTTTCAGACAGCCTTACCAAAGTGTAGATATGATCCAAATGTCAGTGAGCAGTTTTGGATATCAAAAGGGAAAGTGTAGATTCCTAATTTGCAAGAAGTGACCACTCTGATGGGCTTATCATCATATACATGACCTGTGTTGTGTAAGTAAACATAGGGAGTTTGGGGGAAATTGACCTCATTCAGGCTGGAATAGAAAGGAATACAAAAACAATACTTGAAAAATAATAACAACAACATATTAAACTTTCCGTTCTGTACCAAAAAACATCATACTGTCCTGTTTAGGGAGTTACTACTATTTTCTCAGGATTATGTTTCATGACTACTTTCCAAGTTGTATCATTTTTATGCTTTTACTTAAAGGTCATCTCTCTGATTTGCCTTTCAAAATGCTTTAAACTTACAACTCTGCAATGTAAACATCTGGGATCCAAAGTTTTTCCCGCAGGACAGAAACTCTTTCAGTTCCACACTCCTTCTCATCCCAACTCAATCCCTCAATATCCCACTCCTACATTAAATAGAACAAAAAAAGTGTAATATACAATGATGAAAATGCCATTTTAATAAAGTCACTACTATGACAGAGAAAAACAAGATATCTCATACCAAGTAGTCATTTCAATTAATAAGAAAATATTCCCAAATGATGATAAATGTTGCAGATACTGTATATTACTATTATGTGCTGAACAAAATGTGAAATAACATTTAAATTCTTTATTATTTTTTCCTTAGAAATATCTTCTTATTGTGCTAAAATTTAAACTGGGTGCAATAGGAATAGTTTATAAAATCTTAATATAATCATATAACTCTAATTGGACAAAGCTTTATGAATTAGCTGGAGTTTTACTAAGTGCTTTGTAAACATACCAGAACCTGCCATAAGACTGTAGACAGGGTTTGGTCTTTTTCATCCTATAGATGAGACACATTAAAAGGTAATTAGAGTCATAAGCATTATGAATTCTAAATGGATCACTCTTAATAATTTGTGTGTAGGCTTTGCTGACTCACCACTCCTAAAATCCCAACCACAGTGATACTGATGGTGATGTTAATAGGATCTGAAAAGGTTTTCATGGGAGGCACCAGATTTTTAGAAAATAAATCTTTCTCAAGCTCATCAAATAGGGAGAAAGTAGTTGGGCTGGCGCAGTTCAAAGCTGACCCAAAGCCTGAGTTCAAGAAGAGAAAGAGCAAACAAAATTTACAGCATAATGCAACATAATGTGAATGAAAATATTCTTTTATCTTTTTTGACATGGATGCACAAGTATTGCATAAGTTTATTTATTTAGCTGCATAAAATATGAGTAAGACAGGGATGTGGTTACAATGGTTAAAATCTCCAGATCACAAGCTAGTTATTTTGTTTGTTTTCTGTAACAAAAAGCTACGCTATTACATAGAAAACATAAAAAACAAAGCCAATTGGTCCCTGTATTTAGAAAGGTGTTATTGATTTTGTTGTTGTGTAACCAGAGTCCTCAACTCTCTCTGTTTTCTGGAAAAAATAACTGTAGTAAATAATTGTGGTGAAACAATATTTACAGTTAAGCCATTTAGCTATTTCAAAATCATTACAGTACAACATGTATTATGTAATTTCAAGAACCTTATGACACATATTCATGTGCATTTACTGTATATTATGTATAAGAATGAAAGCAATACTCCCTATTCCACTTTAATTTCTATTTTAAATTTTTTTCAACAAACCATACACAAAACATTCATACACTGGTAGTTATGTGTAAGAGGTTTGCATTTCTTTTAAATTCCAACTTGCATTTGTTTTTCTTTCAGCATATCTTCTTTGCTTTGCAGATAAGTAAAATGACTTTTCGTCTTACCATGAAGCAGCATGAAGCAGATGAAGCTGAGCTCAGTAGACTTTACCGCTGCCATTTCTGTCTCAGTTAAGCCTTTATTAACATGACAAATGCCTGATATTACAGACTTAAAAAAGTTAACTGACTGTCCCATCATGTGTGGGCTGCTTGAAAAATTTGAATGTGGAAGTGAAACCTGAAACCATGTTCAAAGACTAATATTGACATATCCACACATTACATGAGTGTTTGGATTTAAAACTGGTTTTCAAATCATCTTCATCTTGTTTTGTATGAGTCAACCACAGCTGAAGCCAAAGCAACACATGATGCCTATTTGTTGTGACAGCTGGACTCCTTGATCTTCCTCTTCTTCTTCTTCTTTCGGCTGCTCCTGTTAGGGGTCACCACAATGGATCATCTGCCTCCATCTCACCTTATCCCTTGCATCCTCTTCCCTCACACCAGCCCTCTGCATGTCTTCCTTCACTACATCCATGAATCTTCTCTGTGGTGTTCCTCTTCTCCTCCTGCCTGGCAGCTCCATCCTCAACATCCTTTGTCCATGTCCAAACCATCTCAGCCTTGCCTCTCTGACTTTATCTCTAAACTTCTCAACATGAGGTGTCCCTCTAATGTACTCATTTCTAATCCTATCCATCCTGGTCACTCCCAGAGAAAATGTCAACATCTTCAGTTCTGCCATCTCCAGCTCTGCCTCCTGTCTTTTTGTCAGTGACAGTTGGGCTCCTTGATATAATGCTTTTTTCCCTTTTATTTATTAATGACATAACAAAGCTACATAGTTGAGTTTTGTGGTGTGATATTGGCAGATTTTTTTTTTTAAAGACCTGTCCTGTCTGGCAGCATTAGCAAGCAGAATCATCATCTGAATGCTTTATTGTGCCAAACACATTTGATTTGCCAGAAGGAGTTCTATAAACTTTATAGGCTCCTCTTGTTGATATATTTCTTTCTTTATTTTTTGCCAGAGCAGACAGGTAGGGAAAAAAAAGAGAGAAAGAGAGAAGAAGAGAAGAGAGAAAAAAAAGGGGAAGAGTGCACATTCGGAAGCCAAGCACTGCATCTATAAAGCACATACTGCAACTGAAATAGGAAAAACAGACATATGATACGCAAACATACAATCATATAAATATACACATATGAATGTGTGAGTGTGTGCGTTTGTCACAGAATGTACTTAGCACTGAGGGTGGTACCCCTCCCGTACTACCCAGAAGCAAGTCAGACAGAGGCAGGCCCGGGGGACCAGGTCATCCGCAGCTCCCGAGAGGGGGCAGGGACCCAGGCCACTCATCCCAAGGCAGCCACGCACCCACCCCAGCAGGGATGGAGAGGAAGGACCCGGCCAGAGCCCCCCCCCCCACGGCCAAGGGACGGGGGCCCCAGAGGGACCGAGG
>VUQH01048296.1:0-17622 GCA_015106775.1 Etroplus canarensis
TAGAGTTGTTCATTGCTGCACAGTCATGAGTCAGCAAGGTGAACAGCAGTGGACTGAGCACACAGCCCTGGGGGGCTCCAGTGTTGAGTGTGGTGGTGCTGGAATGCAATTCCAGGATCCAGTTACAGAGAGAGGTGTTCAGGCCCAGCAGGCTCAGCTTCTCAATGAGCTGCTGAGGGATTATTGTATTGAATGCTGAACTGAAGTCTATGAACAACATTCGTACATAAGTGTCCTTACAGTCCAGGTGTGTGAGGGCCAGATGGAGGGTTGTGGTGATGGCATCGTCTGTAGAGCGATTAGAACGATACACAAACTGCAAGGGGTCCAGTGAGGGTGGTAGTTGTTATTTGATGTGCCTCATGATGAGCCTCTCGAAGCAGTTCATCACGATTGGTGTGAGTGCGACGGGACGATAGTCATTAAGGCAGGAAACCGTAGACTTCTTGGGCACAGGGATGATGAGGAAAATGAGGGAGAGTGGAGGTCAGGGGGAGGGAAGGTGGTGAATCAGGACGTGCAGAGTATTAGTAAGGAGGAAGTGAAAGCAGCTATGAAGAGTGGAAAGGCAGTTGGTCCAGATGACATACCTGTGGAGATGTCTAGGAGAGAGGGCAGTGGACTTTTTCACTAGATTGTTTAACACAATCTTGGAGAATGAGAATGCATGAGGAATGGAGAAGTGCACTGGTACCAATCTTCAAGAAAAGGGTGATGTGCAGAGCTGCAGTAACTACAGAGGGATCAAGTTGAGCCATACCATGAAGATATGGGAAAGTGTTGTTGAAACTAGGTTAAGAAGAGAGGTGACCATCAACAAGCAGCAGTATGGCTTCATGGCAAGAGAGTACAACAGATGCAATGTTTGCTTTGAGAGTGCTGATGAAGTATAGAGAAGATCAGAGTTGCACTGTGTCTTTGTGGAGCTTGAGGAAAGCATATGATAGAGTGCCAAGAGAGGAACTATGGAATTGTATGAGGAAGTCAGGAGTGGCAGAGAAGTATGTGAAGGTGGTGCAGGACATGTATGAGGAGCTTGGGCCTCCTTGAAGGGAGGGTAGGGTGTCCCTTGAGAACAGAGGACAACGTGCAAAGGAGAGAGAAGACACAAACGTAATGACATGCAGTAGTGGCATAGAAATGACTGAGGTGTGAAAGGGAGAAGAAAATATTAAACTTAAGATACTAAAGTCACTGAGTGGCTGGAAAAACTTACCATGGAGCTGATTTACTGACCTCTGTTTAAGTTTGTTGTGAAATATCAATTTCTTTGAAAATGCAGAATGTAAATATTAAGTCACATCCTCTGTAAATACACAAAACTTACAATTCAAAGGACAATACAGATGTCTTCAGATACAGTTCGTTTTGGGACAATTACACTTTGTCATTTTGCTTCTGTACGCCACCACAGTGGATTTTAAACCAGACAATCCAAATTTGAATGAGGTGCAGGCTTTCAGTTTTAATTCAAGGGGGTTGAGAAAAGAATTGCATTAAGCATTTAGGAATTACAGCCAATTTTATACACAGTCCACCATTTTCAGAGGCTCAAAAGTAATGGTTATTTCAAACAAACTAAGCAGATGATCTAAGCAGCTGAGTTCAAGTGTTGATTTGTATTTGGTAGCTCTTCATTCAAACTGAGTGCAAGAGATGTCAGCGCAAGTGAAGGGGGGCACTATTAGGCTGAAAAACCAAAGCAAACTTATCAGACAACTAGCAAAAACTTTAGGAGAGGCCAAAACAGCAATCTGGAAAAGGAAAGTACTGAGCAGCTCAGCAACACCAAAAGACCCGAAACACCACAGAAAACAGCTGAAGTAGATGGTCACATAATTCTTTACTTGGTTTAAAAAAAAAATACTTCACATCTAATCAAGTCAAGAATATTTTCAAGGAGGTAGGTGTATCATTGTCAAAGTCTACAGATGCATTCATAAATATAGACCAGTTCAATGAACGCACAGGGTTTACAAGGTACAAACCACTGGTTACATTCAGGAACAGGAAGGCCAGTTTAGAATTTGCCAGAGAGCCTGCCCACTTCCAAATAAAATCTTTGGACAGATGAAACCAAGATGAACTTGTACCGGAATAATGCAAAGAGAAATGTATAGAGAAGGGAAGGAACAGCTCATGATCTGAAACATACCACATAATCTGTCCATCATTGGTGAAGGCAATGTTATGGCATCCATAGGCTGCCAGTGGAACCAAGTCACTAGTGTTAAGTGATAATGTGACTGCTAATAGAAGTAGCAGGATGGATTCTAAAGTGTACAAAGCTAAACTCTACTCAGATTCAGGCAAGTGACACAAAACTGCTTCACCCACAGTATACTGCAAAAGCAACCCAGGACTTTCTCAAGACAAAGAAGTGGGATATTCTTCAAAGGCCAAGTCAGTCAGCAGCATAATGCAGCTATAGTAAAAGGCCTGGCAGGGCACCTCAAAGGAGGAAACGCAGCATTTGGTGATGTCCATAGGATCAAGCAGCACTGAACACATTTAATTCAGATTAACTCTGCATCATATCTTTGTATAGAGTAAGGGTTGTCACTTGTCTTTATCTCATATTAAAATTTTGAAATAGATCGATATTGGCCCTATTATTATTATACAGAGAAAGTCCTAACCCTGCTAACGTGTAAGTCTTTTGATGACATTTCATGTATCCTCTCTATTTGCCAAAGCCTGAATCCAGCGTAGTTTATCACTGTTTAGGGGTAATAGCAGCTCACATGATAAAGAGTAAAAGGAGTGCAGAGCTTTTTCCTTACATGCTGTACACCAATACGTAGATAAAAATAGTTTGTTTTTGCTTTTAAATGAGGGTAATAGAATTTGTTCACCATCACATTGGTTAGGTTTCATTTATTTCAGAGGTTAGGAAAAGATTATTTAAACATTTAGATACAAGTCATGCACCTGCTGTCAGATTTAGCTCAGTGACTTCAAGAAATTTTCAAAGCATAAGAGGTTTCTGGTACTAAAAAAAGCCATCATAATGAGATATGCAAAATATGGTAAAATTGAGTGAAATCCCCATCTTAGTCGTGGATATGGTGACACAGCGAAATGTGTCTGTTGCTTTTCTGGATTTGTTTCGTTCCTCAGTCTTATCAAAGACTTCTCTATCATAAATCAGGATGTGGGTTCCAACAAGGTCATTTTTTAGCAAGTCTTGTTGCTGCCCTTAGAAAACGTGTCAGCTCAATAAACAGTTCAAACAGCAAAAGTCACCTGTTTCCTGGATTTCATATGAATTTAAAGCAATAAAAACAATTTAAAAAATTTCAACTCAAATGTCTACCTTTGTCTCAAAAGTTTCAAAAAGGAGGTAATCCAGTGTTTTTAACAGTACTGACATAACTGCGATTGTATTAGGTCTCTATCAGAGGAGTACAGGCCAGGCTGGCTTTTCAAATCTTTGATGTCTGGACTGCCAGCGCCTCCACCTGGATCAAAAAAGGCATTACGGCTGCTATTTCTTGAGGTCTTTCTGTCTTCCAGGAGGTGCTAGAGGAGTCTGTTTCACTACCACTAATGCTGCAGTCCAAATACTTCATCCAGTTCACTTGAGTAACTCAGATTTTATTGTCATGAGGAAAAAAATCATGAAAAGAATGCTTCAGAATACATGACACTATGTGGTGAAGTGAGTCTTAATGTGAATCACTAACTGTACACTGATCTGCATAGTCACCAGATCTCAACTTAACTGTACTCCTTGGGGGAATTTATTGGTGATGCTCTCCACCTCCACCACCCAAGTATTTCCAAACATATTTTAAATCTAACTGAATGGATTCTGATGTTAAAAAATGCTTTCAAGGTACCATGTGGTTATTTGTTTGTCATTATGTCATTTCAGAAAATGTAAATTTTCTAAGACAATGGAGGAGGATTGAAAAATAGAGTTTAGAGAGTTGGAGAATCTGTTAAAGAACTGAAACTGTTCTTTAGAGCTTGTGGTGGCTTTTAAGAACTTACAAGCTGTTTTGATTAAGATCTTTCTTTGTTCACATAGGCTCATTTCATAGCCCTTCTCTAATTTGAACAAAAACTAGCACTCATAGGCATCAGGCTCTCGCTCCTATTTTTCATTTGCATTAGAAGACAAATTGAATGAAGTATCCATGTTCTTTAAACATCCTACATACTTCTAAATTATATTATTACTATTAGACTCTCAGGGCTGTGCAGAAGCTCCTTCATGTTTCTTGTGTTGAAACAGTGCAAACCTTGTTTACTTGGTTTAGCCAAAACTTGATAGTGATAAACTGTAAACAGCATTATTTTGAGGCAAAGCAATCATTTCCCCTGAAATAATCAGTTATTTTAATCTAACAAGATATCATATTCTATATTAGATGAGCTGTTAACTTGTCAGAGTGTAAATATACCATTACTTTCTGATACCATACTTTCACCCTAATGTAGCTTTACTTGGACCCATAAGATGCAGCTCAGCTGTGTTGCAAGAATCAAGCCAGTCTAGTCTTTGCTGCTTTCATCCATCATGAGTAGTAATTGGATTGAGTAATCAGTGCAGATGAACGACCAGTAAAAATTACGCTAGTTAATTTATTGCTGCATATCACCTGCAGGTTTAATCTAACCGTAATAATAGACTTCTGTTATGTTTTGTTAAGATTATTTCTAAAGAAATCAGCATCAACTCTGCTAAATCCATTTTTATACATATGTCTGGAGCATTTGAAAAAGGAAAAGGAGGCTGTGAATCTCACAAACGTAGGACTTTATTCCACCACTGCAGTACTTCAGTACTACAGGCAAGCAAAGACTTTCACACCTTCACTCCATTTGACACAAGAACAGAACAGGGAATTTGAAAAATAGAAAAAAAAAAAAATTGGTCACCAATTTAAATCTTTCATTTGCTCTATGTGGGACCTTTCCTCAGGCGTATAATGAGTATGGCTACATGATGAAACCAGGCAGAGTCACAGATGATACAGTGTCTTACTGTACATTTATAACTCAGGAGTAAGGAGAATGTGGGTAACATGACACAGTGCAGTGACAGTCAACTGGCCAGTTGGTTTATTCCTTGCTAGCCATGTGGGCCATCAGGTCACAGACACGGTTACTGTAGCCAAACTCGTTGTCATACCTGGTAAAGAAGAAAAAGAGTGAATGGTAGGCAACACAGGGAATAGATACAAGGACATGACAATCAATACTAAGGCCTCACCATGAGACCAGCTTGACGAACTTGTCGTTGAGGGCAATGCCAGCGCCAGCATCAAAAATGGATGAATGGGAGTCACCGTTGAAGTCTGTAGACACAACCTTCAAGACAAAAAAGTGTTGTATTAGTAAGCAAACCCATAAACAAAACAGACAAAGACATGAAAGAGCTGAGTGCGTACCTGGTGCTCTGTGTATCCCAGAATGCCTTTCATGGGTCCATCAGCTGCAGCCTTCACAACCTTCTTGATGTCATCATACTTGGCCTGAAAAGAAAAAGAGGTGTTATTTATATTTTAAAAGACACAAAACATAAATGGTGACCCAGATGTTATGCAGATATGCACTTAAAGGGGTTTTGGTAGAGATAATTTCAAAAAGAGTTGCAGATGTCCGATTCAAAATATGTGAAAATAAAAATGGCCTTATGAACATGAAAGCCGAGGATTTAAGTCTTCGGCTACAATGGAAATAGCTGACAGGATAGTACTTTGTGGTTTTGGTCTTTTCATAGGAAATTAAAAGATGCACTTAGTCATGCACCAATATTTGGTTAATTGTATTTGTGATCACTCACTGGTTTTTCCAGACGGACTGTGAGGTCAACCACTGACACATTGGGGGTGGGAACACGGAAGGCCATGCCAGTCAGTTTGCTGTAAAATATCAAAATGTTTTAATAGAATAGATTTTTGGAGCATTTGCCACTTTTATAAAATACTATTATACAGTATATTAAAGTCCTGTGTTTTTGGTACTGACCCATTGAGCTCAGGGATGACCTTGCCGACAGCTTTGGCAGCACCAGTAGAAGCGGGGATGATGTTCTGGCTGGCGCCACGTCCATCCCTCCACAGCTTGCCAGAGGGACCATCCACGGTCTTCTGGGTGGCAGTAATGGCGTGAACTGTACTCTAATAGACAAAACAAGGAAAGAAAGATGGGAAGACATTTGAAATGTAGCTTAACTACCTTGCCTCAAAATTCTTCAAGTGGAGTATATGAAGTCCTACCATCAGGCCCTCAATGATGCCAAAGTTGTCATGGATGACCTTGGCCAGGGGTGCCAGGCAGTTGGTTGTGCAGGAAGCATTGCTATGGAGAAAGACATGCATCTTTTAACTCTCTTTTCAAACTACAGGCACTATGTCACAAATGTTTTGTTTATTTAATACACACCACCACTGGTGTGCATCAGTTATGCCCCCAGAATTATAAGATTCACTTTCAATATGTTCTAAATAAAGTGTCTGGATAATAATATTGACACTGAAAACATTGCAACTCCCATTTATTCCTCTAACGATGCTAAAAGTATGAGATTCTTACCTGACAACCTTGAGGGAATTGTTATACTTGTCATGGTTGACACCCATGACAAACATGGGGGCATCAGCACTGGGTGCAGAGATGATGACTCTCTTGGCACCACCCTTCAAGTGAGCCTGCAACATTGCATTGAAATCATTCAGCGTTCTTCTTGCACATCACCTACACCATATCACTTTTTGCATTTACATTACAGGACTGGGCACTTACAGAAGCCTTCTCAATGGTGGTAAACACACCAGTGGACTCCACCACATACTCAGCACCAGCCTCACCCCATTTGATATTAGTGGGGTCCCTCCTAAAGAAAGAAAGAAAAAAAGGACAAGGGTTACAGTCATTTCACAAAAAGGTTTTTGTAAAATTGAAATCAAACTGACTCTTACATAAATTGATAGTTTATATAAAGACAACAGGTGAACTTCACTCACTCATGGAAAACAGTGATTTTCTGCCCATCAATGACCAGCTTGTCTCCCTCAGCCTTCACTTCACCTTTGAAGCGACCGTGGGTGGAGTCATACTTGAACATGTAGACCTGAAGAAAGGATGAGAATACGAAGTTCTGAGACAAGTTTTACAAAAAAAAAAAACACCAACAAGGAGGAGGTGATATTTGACATGAATTGTATGAATGGGAGTGTGTGCCCCTGACTCCAAAAGCCTTCATTATACATTTAATTTACCCAGTGTACTGATTACAGTACACTGGGTAAATCACAAAGTTGTGAAAGTGACACACTTCCCTTATCAAGACAGAAATTCTATAGTATTTGACACATAATTTTACCATCATTAGGTTACCATACTATCATTCATTCATAAGAACTGTGTCTTATGGTTGCTGTTGATTTAAAAATCTAGATTTAAATTCCATGTTTAGCCCTCTTGACTAACCATGTACTCCAGGTCGATGAAGGGGTCATTGATGGCCACAATCTCCACCTTCTTGGAGTGGAAAGCAGCACGGGTCACCAGACGGCCAATGCGGCCAAATCTGTAAAGTGAACAAAGTTGTTTCTTAGTCTGGCCAATAGATGGCACTATAATACCTTTTTAATCTGACCACAGTCACCAGAGTTTCAGTGAAATTAAGGCGCTTATCAGGAGGAAAACTCAGCAGAGGTGGCAAAAATACACACATTCCTTACTCAAGTAGAAATACTGATACTGAAAGGCTGGTAGAAGCTTAAGTACTGAATCAACGTCATGTACTCAAAGTATAAAGTAAAAAGAGCCTTTTAAAGGACATTTCTTCCAGCTATTTTTGTGCAAAGTTAACTGAGCCTCATGTTATATTTATGTAATACAAAATTAACATTAATACAAGGGAATCTTAACTGTATTTCAATTTCTATTAGTCATTCTACTGAATGTACTCAGCTTGAACAACCATTAAACATAAGCTAAGAAAAAAAACAGATTGAAAACTAGCTCCATTTGTCTCCACACTTAAATGGGATAATGAGTATATTGCTATAAATAAGACATAAATGACATTTTTGACTATTTAATTGTTAAATCTTTTATGTCAGTCATACATGATAAGCACTAATGATCCATAAACCAATAGGCTCGTCTTTTATGCGTTACTTCCTTCCATTAAGGTTCAACTCCGTTTGATGCCAGGAAGGCATTTCAGTGATGTAAAATAACCAAGAATTCTCCTCACATGCATTAAACTTAAAGTCACAAGCCTGTTTTGAAAATGTAATGAGCAGAAAGCAGATATTTGTTTTAAAATGCAGTGAGTCAGGAAAATAAATACTCCAGTAAAGTACAGATACCTTAAAACTCTACTTAAGCACAGTAAGCATTTGTACTTCATTACTTCTGACCTCTGTAACTCAGTCAATGTGAAATTTAGTTTTGACATTCAGTTTTATATCAGCAGGGCTGACGTCACTGTAAGGTTCTAGCGTTTTCTTTTGTGTGGGGAGAAAAGTAACTCCCCAGGAGACCTGACACCACAGGAAAGGGCAGGGTTCAAGAGGAGGGGCTGAGGGAGGTGTGTGCAGAGCTTATGGCTGCACAGATCTCAGACTCTCCTCTCTGGGGGCTAAAGTCGAAATTAACCTCTAGTGTGGTAATCCTGGTTACGCAGTCCACTGTTTGATCAGCAGTTGAGTTACTTTTTAACTGCAGGTTCATAATCCTGCCACACAGACGCACTCCTGTCCACTGGGACACCAGGAAGAGGGGCAGGTAGAGAACAAATTCTTGAAAACAAATACATAGACTAACGTCAGAATGTGTGTGCTCAGTGGCATTTAGGTTACACAGGTCTTTTACTTGCTGATGACCCCAAGGTCGAAGACACTGTCTACTTTGTATCTGCAAAGGCCCAAAGTTCAAAGATCAAGAAGAATATGAGAACAGCCAGCTGACGGTCCACAGATTGGATGTTCGTGCATTTGTGCATGTCCTCCATTTCAAGTACTGCACCTGCTTCAGCTGCTGCATGGTGTCAGTATTATTCCTAGACTGTTACAGATAGTCCTGTATTTAAGAAGTCGAAATAATCAACTTCAAAGAGTCATTTAAAGAATCTTCATCTAATTCAAAAAAGCCATTTGGACCAGCCTGAGACAAGTTTTACGTAGTTGTTCCTCAGTATTGGGTAATAAATACTGTGAAATGTTAATGCTTCGAGCACTAGAACCTTAAAATGGACAGAACTGTAGACTTGCACCTAATATTTCTCAAATGTTATCATTTGGTTTTTATTAATTTTGGTTCTTTGTTGATTAATTCATGAATTTAACTGAAAAGTTTTATTTGACTTTATGATAAAATACTGTGGATAGCTTTTTATTGAGGCACACATCCTGCAGTAGGTTTTGTTAATATAAATCTGTGCAGATAATGTAACAGTGTGCATGTATGTTAAAGCCTTTGCGTTCATAGTCCATATCCTGCATAAAAACTGTATTCTTTAATAAAAGCTGAATAAAAATGACTTTCACAAGCGTGGAAGGTCCATTTTGAAACCTGATCCAAGACAGTAGGGATTTAAATGCTCCCCACAGATGAGAGGGGTGTGGTGGAGTGAGTTGCACAGACAGTGCAAAGCTGTATGTTGCTGATTTGGTATGACTTGAAAGATTTATGGTAAATGAGGGCAAAGAATCATTCTTACCCATTGATACCGACTTTCACCATTTTGCCTGGGTTGGTCTAGTCCTCTGAAGGGAAAAACAAGAAAAGTTAGTATTGCCACATTTATGAGGCCTTTAATTAGCAGCCACTTAATGATAGACAGTTGCTTGGGGCTTTTGGGGCTTTAAGATAAGTGAAGACTTCAAATGCAATATTCAGAAGGATTCTACTGATAAGCTATCTGTGATTACAGTACAAGTAAAATTCAAAGCAAATCTGCACTGAGAAAAACAAGTTCCAAGAACAAGCCTTCCCTTGAAAGAGTAAACATGGCTTACAAAATGTATTTATTTTAAATCTCTTTAGGTTGCTAAACTTTCAAAGTCAGGGAATGAAAAACAGAGTAGATTTTTTTTTAGCTTTATGGCCACGTGTGCTTTATAATAAGGCACATCAAGCTCATGCAGATTTTTCCAGGTGATCTAAATCAATGTATTCAGTCATGCAGCCTGAAGTTGGTGAAGCTTTGAAGACTCCTAACACACACTGACTGAAACCATGAAATTATTCAAAAGTATTTACCGTTTGTGAGGTGCCTCTGTCTGTCTTGGGACTCCGGATGTGAGTGGGAAGAACAAAATTAAGCTGTGTGTTTTATGATTGACCGGGGTGTAAAGCCACGCCCCCATCAAGGGTCACAACTCCTCGCCCCGCCCCCTCTGAATGTCAAGGTCGTCAGATGCACAAAGACGTGCAGACTAGTCTCTCCAGCTTCACTCAATATTTTTTATAGGCTTCTGTTTTATCATTTAAGTTCTGCTGCAGATTAAAAGCTTAAAGCTTGGAACGTTTTTTTTTGTTTTTTTTTACTATTTCAATAGCCAGTGTCATCAGCCAGCTTTGTGTTTCCACCTTTAGGAGGACCAGATATAGACACCCAGATACTAGAGTCCTCAGATAGTGAACTGAAAAAAGAGAGGGGTCTCTATATGACCTTCTCAGTAAATACAGACACACAGAGGGAGCAAATGAGGGATCAAATCTCTTCTTCATGACTGTGACATTTAATGTCCAAAGACCATGACCCTTTACTTCACTGACTCTATTGCTGCTCTTCTTTTCCTGCTGCTCCATCCTCTCAGCAGAAGTCAAAAGTTGAGTTGTCTTATGAACACATGATCACACGCATATGTGCACAGGAGGCTGTTTAGGACATTTACTCGACTGAAATGAGGCTTTATCAGGTTATTTGTAAATGCCTGAGACGTGACACTGAAAGGCACATTTACTGTCTACTTTTGAGGTCTATGAAATGTGTCACACTGCTGTGAGATTAACTGTCTTCACTTTTGTTACAAGGTTGGCTGCTTTTTTGTTTAAATGTTTGTCTTTTTCTGGCAACAGTGTTGACATAGAAAAGAAAGGAGACCAGAATATATTATGAAATGTTAAATATGAATAATGAGGATGTCATTTTAAACCAGGAGGCCAGTCATTTTTTTTTATCTTTTATTAATACCCTCTATACTGGGCCTCAGACCTGATTGAATCCAAACCTGGCATGACATCTTGTCACCAGAGAAGCTTTTGAGCTCCCAAAACATTTCAGGTCTAGCAGTATGAAATGATAATGTTTAGTAACTCGTATTTTCCACCTCAGCAGGCCATAGAGTAAGACAAATATTTCAGCAAGCTGCAGACATGTCACTCTGCACCAAAACTGGACAGTGATGGTCTGGTTTGTGGCTCCTGTCCAATGGTTCAGGCATAGCTGAACTACCACCACCCCGAGTGCATGCATGCCGGTCTTGGCCTCTGCTTTGCAGCTTAAGGTCAAAGAGGGGAAGTAAAGGTCAGGCTAAGATTAGACATTGGTTGCCTCGTCGACACTTGGGCCATGTCTGTACTGTAAATGCTGTCTCACTCGGATCACATGTTCTTTCTATAATACAACAGTTAATCTTGACCCACTGTAGCAAGGAAGCAACCAGGCATGGAATAAAGTGTGTCAGGAAGTGACTACAGAGAAACGTGAGTTATTTTTTAGTAATAACTGAGAAATGTGTTTGAAGCACAAATGTTAAACTTGTGCATCTAGTGTAGACGTGTTCTATTCAAGTTAATTTTATCTGCAGTGATACACAAGCTGTATCGGTTGCACATTAGTGAGCAGAACAAAGGCACGTCCAAATGCAAAAGAGGCCTTCAGCTACATTTGTTCAACTTGTATCCTGTGCTCCAGTAGAGTGCAAAGTCCAAAGAGCAGCTGTGTGTGGTCATAAACAGATGAACTGAAATAGTTTCATACTGCCATCTTGTGTTGTGATTCAAACAGCCATCTCATGTCTTTTTCTGTATACTCTTTCTGTAACTGAGAATTCTTTTCATGAATATTTGTATGTAAAACAGTATTTGGTCAGTTCTCTTGTTTTTGAGTGGCAGAATTTTTTGTAATGCCATCATAATTACTCAACAGCTATTTGTATATTGCTACCAAATTTGTACAATTGCCTTTCCTCTTTGTGGTGGTCCTGTTTGATGTATATAAATGTACCTATGCAGATTTACAAGCTCAGTAGCACACATGGTTGAAAATAACGAGACTGTCTTAAAATGATTTTATTGTAGTTAAAAGAAAAGCATTTCCAAGGCACTTATATTTCAAGAGACAATGCAGCATCAAATGTAATTGCAGAATTTCTCCAAAGGGATTCGGGCAAGACTTGCTGGAGGAGCTGATGAAGAGAGGAGCAAAAGCATTAGTGCAGAAGACCACTTATAGGATTATATGATGAACAGAACAGCAAACAAGCAACCTAAAACTTTGCTGGGTGCCATTCTTTAACAAAAAGTACCTAAACGTAAAAAAAAATCATTTGATTTTATTTATTTTTGTAACAAGATCAATACATATAAGCACTGCTGCATTCAAGCAAAATGCAACTGATGCAACGTGTGCAAGACTTAGTCACAGCTAATCTGCAGACCTTGCCCCCTTTTAAATCAACCTGCCAATACAATCATAATAAGCAAAAATACATCAGACAGTAATAGAAACAACCGTGACCACAGCAAATAAACACAAACTTCTGGAAAACAGTTAATAACATAACACTAGCCCTGCTTCAGTGAACACAAATTTGCCTTTGTTTAAGTCATATGTTTGATCTTCCATTGAAATTTTAAAAAATCAGTTAATGTTTTTATCTCTGGTGGCAAAGTATTTCTAATCTGTTAACCTTTAACTGTAAAAGAGGACTGACCAAATGCTTTTACATTTTGGTATTTTACAATCCCCATGAACCACTCCCCCTGTAGTTGCATCTTTACTGCTAGTAGACTTTAACGTAATTTGACTAACTAGACTGGGGGCAATGCCATTCATGAATTTAAAAATTTACTTTATAATTGAAAAATATATAAAATTCTCAAAGCTTATTATTGTTTTCTGAATTTTACAATGATGCCATCCCATGGACTTGGGGTTCAATGTTTTTGAAGCCCGTTTGCATGGTGACATTATAGGTTTTGCTGCTGATTTGGTTGCCTGGCTCCAGATAGTTACACAGTAGGAAATGTGTGACAAAATCATGGCATGCTGATATAACTGAACAGCCTTTACAGGAAAACAAGATCTTAAAAGTTAAAACAGTTTAATTTGGTATACTGCCTTAAACAACAGGCATCAAGATGGCCTAGCAAAGTTTTAAAGGGAGAAGGCTAAACAGGAACAGTCTGTACTTCAGCAGTATGTCTGGAATAAACACAGCACAGAGATGGATTTGTCCTGTTGTTGGGATGTTTTGCTGCTGGAGGAAGTGGTAAATCTGTGTGGCTGCCACAGCTGATTTAATTTTTTACTATCACGTAATTCACAAGAAGAACAGATTCTCTCAGTACATAAATCAAAGCTGGTAAATTATTGGACTTTCAAGGAAAATAGTGACCTCATGCTTGTGTCTAAGTAAACTGAAGTTTAATTCAGGAATCTTTCCTGGAAAGCCCTTGAGTTGTTGTCTGAATCCCCAAGTTTTAAATGCAGTGAAAATCTGGGATGAAACACCATGCTCAAAAAAAAACTCACTCATTCTTAATCTCTGATGATTCACCAAAGTTGTAGCAGGTGGGTTTTGTTTTATTATACTCACTATAATATTTTATAGGTTAATTGGATATGTGAAAGGCTGCAGTGAGCAGGTGTTTATGTCATCAGCTCAACTCTTGAAAATGTTTGCAGTTAAAAGATTATCTGTCAAATTGCCCATGAAATCATATTTTTATAGAGGCATGCATCTATTTAAATGTTTTCAAGTAGTATATTACTACTACTACGACTACTACCAATAATAATAATAATTAAAGGCCATAACAATTTTTCAGTTTTTGATAGCCCAACTTTAAGTCTTCAAATTGCTTTTGTTGTTTAGACTGAAAATACAGTACCTGGAGGCTTCCAAGTGGTAATGATGTAAAAAGCTGATTTAAACTTTAGAGGTGGAACAGGAGAAAGTCTGATAGTTTTGGTTGATTAATGACTTACAAAAGATTATCAAACTTTATTGACCATTGCCTCTCTGTTGAATGTCAAATCATTTTAATTTCAATTCAGTTTTATTATAGTGCCGAATGCCAGTAACATTTGCTTTAGGGCACTTTATATTGTAATGTAAAGACCCTAGAACATTAGAGAGAAACCCCAACAATCTGACAATCCCTACAAACAAGCAATTAGTCATGGAGGGAAGGAAGAGACCTCCAGCAGAACCAGGTTCAGGGAGAGGCAGTCATCTGCTGCCACTGGTTAGGGGTGTGAGAGGAAAGAGATGAGAAAAAGAGAGACCATACAGGGAAAAGGAAAAAAGACTAAGTAGGGAGAGATACAAAGGTTAATGAAACAAGTTATGTAAATGCATGAGAACTGAAAAGAGGAGGGTGGGGAAGAAATTCTCATTGCATCATGAGAAGTTCCCCAGTAGTCTGAGCCTATGGCAGCATAACTAACAGGTGGTTATGGGTCACTTGATCCCTAAGTATAAGCTTAATCAAAAAGGAACTTTTTAAGCCTAATATTAAAGCTAGAGAGGATGACTGTCTCCTAAATACAAGCTGGGAGTTGGTTCCATCAGAGAGGGGCCTGATAGCTGAAGGCTCTGCCTCCCATTTTGCTTTTGGAAATTCTAGGAACCACAAGGAAGATTTTAAATCACTTCTGGATTTAACCAGGATCCACTGAAGAGCTACTACAGGGAAATATCTTTTTTCTAGTCCCTGTTGGTACTCTCACTGCAGCAGTTTTACCAGTTGTTTTAGCACTAATGACATGCTCATATTTAAGAAATTTTCATTTTATTATTTCCAGTATTAAACTTTTCTGATTAGATTCTACATTTGCAGCTGGTCTGAGGACCTGCTAAAACATAAATGAATTTACCATGAATTTAGGGCAGAGTGATAACCTAAAACCACATTATCATTTTCTGACATATGCTTCTTATGCCAAGTTAGGACATTTCTAAAAGCAAATTACTTCATATTGAAGACTGCTAGACTAATATACCTACTATATATTAGTCCAAAAACACATCTATTGTTACAACTCTGTTACAACACAGATTATTATGCAAGTGTATTTCCTACATTTTAAGTGCAATACTATTTAAACTTGCAGGGAAAAAAGTATTTCCCTGCACAAAAAGTCAATTTTTTCTTTCTTTCCTGGGAACTTTTTGTAGTGCCAGAATAAAGACAGTTTTGGATGAAGCAGCCAGCCTTCAAACACTGATCACTTTTGCCAGAATGATGGGGGAAGAAATTAAACTCCTCCAACACTCACAAGAAGAATTAATAAATCTAGGAGAGTTATTATATCTGTCAAAAAAATTTGATGCTCCATTTTGAAGGACAAATTGAGATGACGGTTATGAATACAGAGGAAACCATGTGGGATTTGTGTGTGGAGAAAGAAGTGCATTTCTTTAAGAGCAAAACCCAGAACACCACAAATGTCAAATCCATTTATTCATGCAAATCATAAGTAAATAAAAATAAATTGCAGGAAATACTGATGCCATTATTTTTTAATATCCACATCTATTACGGCTGCTTTTGAACAAAATCCCTTGTCCACAAAAAGTCTAAACATTTACAGAGGTGCAGACAAAACCAGAAGTACAGAGAGTGCCCAGTTATCTAAAAAAAAAAAAAAAAGCCCAAAAATCGATGATCATTGAATGTAAACATAGCACACATGGTCTAATATTCACTTTAACACTTACACATGGGATAAACTGCGAAGCATCTGATCTACACTTGATGAAACCACATTAACAACACTAAGTTTGCACCATACTACATATAGTCTACACGCATGTAAACATCCTTCTCTGCAGGTGAATGCCTTTGCCTGTGTGTGTTTCCTAATAACCTAAGAAGGATGTCACCAGTCTTTATTTTTCTCCTCTGTCTCCACTAACAGCCCAGACCACTCATGGACCCAATCCGATCCAGTTTCAGGCCAAAGCATCCTCGGTTCCATCCCCTCCGTGACCGGTCTGGTTCTGCTCGCTTCTGGTTGGCCAGGGCCCCCTTCAGCAGACGGAGCCAGGGGGTCTCAGGCTGAGTTTGTGCGTCAGCCCATTTGGGGTACTCAGCCGCTTTGGACCCAGAGGAGAGGGTGGACTGCTCCTCTGGTTGGCTGTTCAACAGGTTCTCCAGGTCATCTAGGGTCAGAAGGTCATTATAGCGTTCCAGAAACTGCTCCACAAACTACACAGTGGAAAAAAAAAAAGATTAAATTTAATTGTCAGGGAGTGTACAAGGGAGAATAATTGAATCAGTGATACATTTCATTACTCTCTCCACTTATTCTTTCCTGTTCTGGCTCCCCTCCTTCTGGACTATTCTTTGATTCACTCTGAATTCTCCTCAGTCTATTTTTTTAATCCAGCCCTTTACATCCCCTCCAATCTCCTCCTCCCCTTCCTCTTGTACCTGCACAGCATCAGGAGAAGGATGCAAAGCACGAGCCTCTGTGATCTCCAGAGGAGTCAGGAGGAGTAGAGTGGCACAAAGCAGCACTGGACACAGCATGGCAGCAGAGGACGAGGTGTAAGAAGCAGTGGAGCAGGAAAACAGGAATCACACTGGCTATGAAGATTCAAACTCTGAAGAAATAAGAATTTATATTAGTTACAATAATAAACTTTAAAGATAAAATATCGCAATGAAATTAGTTAGTCTAATAATTTAGCATTTAAAAACATTTTATTTGTGTTCACACATAAACATTGCTACACAGTGACTAGTAAAGCAAGCAATGTATACAGAGCAAATATAATGTATACAGGGCATCTAGCAGTAAATCTAGGGAAAAAATAACTTAAGAAATGAATGGATTAAAAGAAGAATTTGATAGATTGCTAAAGATTATTTTAAGAGTAAAACTTTCAGTTTGTGACAGCTTGTATATTTCTGATCATTTCATGAACTGAAATGTCAAAATTAAAATGTGTATTCTTTATAAACAAAATATACAGTATGACTTTGCTGTGTAGCTGTCTTGGTAAATAAAAAATTAGTTATGATTCTGACTTCTTTGGGAAAAGATTATAATAATGGGTGTTACTTTAAAAAGTGGATGTTACTTTAAAAAGTAAATATTCAATAGAAATTTTAAGAGTGCTCACCTGTTTGCTTTTCTCTCAAACCTCTGGGTGTCTTCTGCTCTCACAGACTCTTCTCCATCTCCCTTTCTGTCTCTCAGCTACCTCTCACTTGTTGGCACCTGCTGGGAGCATCACTATCTCACTCGGCTGGCTCCTCCTATTCTTCGCCTAAGCTCACTGATGGAATTGGAAGGATGATTTTTCTTCCTCTTGCGTCTGTCCCTTTGGCAGAAGCTGAATGCTGGGGCATCAGCTGGGATGCTGCAGAGGTTTTGTAGAGCCAGAGACAGCCCCCCCCCCCCCCCCCCCCCTA
>VUQH01048299.1:0-18333 GCA_015106775.1 Etroplus canarensis
CTGCAAGGCAGGAAGAAGAAGAAGAAGAAGAGGAGAAAAGATGCTCTAAATTATTGTACTGCTCAGCTGTCTGCAGCTCCTCTGGGACCGCTCTTAACCGCGATGTGTGGAGTGAATAATGGCAGACAAACCTGAACAATATGGAGCGCAAATGCTACGCCCACACCAGTGGCCTGGAGATCCAGTCTGACCAGCTGTGGTTGTTCTTTGTCCCGGCAAGCTGTTTTTGTGCATAAGGAGGCGCACACCCTCAGCGCTGCGTGCGTTTGAGACACTTTTACATTTATTTCAGCAATGAGATGTATAAAAACCAAGCAAGTGGACTCTGTGACAGCAACTCAACTCCAGTGCAGAGCTCACAGAGGTGGGATCACTCAGAGGAAATGAGCCATCATTGTCAAACGTCTGTGTTCTTCTTGTCTGTTCCGTTCTGGACTTTTGAGGGTTATTAAGCTGAAGGTGGGATTTAATGAACATTAAAAAGGCCACTTGAGCCTTTTGCTTTTACTGCCGTTTTTTTTTTAAGTGTTTGTGTTTGAGAAGTCCATCCACTTCTGCTGGGACTGCTGAAAGAGGTGCAATGAAGTGCTTTCAATGCAACAACATGAAAAATGTTATTTTGTGGCTGCGCTCTTGCTGGTCAAAAAGTTTAGGGAGGAGATGACTAAAATCAATAGAGCAGTCGATTTACTACTTATTGTGCTATTTTAAATACTTAAAAAACACTTTAATATGGCATAGCTAAAATAGATGCTAGGTGGAGGTATAAGAACACAGAGTGGTGCATAAAAGCTACACTAATGTTATGCTTGTAACCTTACAAGTAACAACCTGTGACTATGTTGTTAGTAGATTTCAATGCACCCTCATCAAGCCTGCTTTTTTCCCATCCATCCATCCATCCATCCATCCATCCATCCATTTTCTGCCACTTATCCAGGTTTGGGTTTCAGGGGGCAGCAGTCTAAGCATACCTCCCTCTCCCCAGCCACCGCCTCCAGCACTTCTGGAGGGACACCAAGGCATTCCCAAGCCAACCGAGAGATATTAATCTAGCTGGGTGTGTCCTGAGTCCTCCTCCTCCCAGTGAGACTTACCCGAAACACCTCACCAAGGAGACAGTCAGGAGGCAACCTGGTCAAATCTACTCTGAGCTCTTCCCACATGACCGAGCTCCTCACCCTATCTCTAAGGGAGAGCCTAGCCACCCTACGGAGGAAACAAATTTCAGCTGCTTGTATCCATGATCTTATCCTTGCAGTCACTACCCAGAACTCATAACCATGGGCGGGGGCAGGAACGTAGATTGATTGGTGAATCTGCAGCTTCACTTTCACTCGCAGCCCTCTCTTCACCACAACAGGCCAGTAAAGTGTCTGCATCACTGCCAACAAAACACCAATCTGTCTGTATCTGGGCCAAATACCCCATACTTCCAAGGTATCCTCGACAGAACACCGCGAGCGACATGATTGAATGCTTTCGCCAGATCCACAAACCACATGTAGGCTGGTTGGGCAAATTCCCACGCACCCTCAAATATCCTTGAGAAGGTAAAGAGCTGGTCCTGTGTTCCACACCCATGACGAAAACCACATTGCTCCTCCTAAATCTGAGGTTCAACTAACAGAAGGACTCTTTTTTCCAGCACCCTGGCCTTCATAGTCCAGCTGGAAAAGGAAACCAGTATCTCCATAAAACTGGTCAGCCAGACGTGCTCTAAAATTTCCTGGTAGGTAGCAGGATTTTCTTTGGACTTGATAAAATGCAGTAGACCAATCACCACCAACACAGTCATCACAGACTGTAGAAAGGTCACACTGGACTTCAAAACACCTTGGATTCTGTGCCACTCCACTCTTTTACTAGATTCTAAGACCTCAATTTCTAACTGAAATGAAAATGCACTTTCCTGTGAAAAAAAGGGACTTTGGACTACTGAACAACAGTCAAGTTCTTGTTCTCCTTAGCCCAAGAAAGACACCTCTGACACTGTCTCTGGTTCCGGAGTGGCTTGTTAATAGGAACGGAACAGCTGTAGACGTCTGTGTGTGGTCGCTCTTTATGTATCGACGCCAGCCTCAGTCCACTCTTGCTTAGTTCTCCTAAGTCTTGAGTCGCCTCTTTTGACAATCCTCTCAAGGTGGTTGTCATCCCTGTCACTTGTTTCTTTTCTTACCACATTTTTGTCTTCCAGACAACTTTCTATTAATATGCAGCAAACAGCAAGTCTTTTCAGCAGTGACCTTCTGTGGCTTACCCTCCGTGTAGAGGGCGTTGCTGATCAGCATCAAGACAACCGTCAAGTCAGCAGTCTTCCCCATGTCTGAGGTTGTGTGTACTGCACTAGAACAAGAAATATACAGTATTTCTGCAATGCCATTGCATAATAAGTGATTAGTGTTAAAGCAGATTGATAGCAATTTCAAATCCTGCTGGCCTGACGATTGAGACATAAAATAATCATATTCCAGAATTCCCTAAGTGTCTCAATTTCACAGAACCCAAGTTGCTCATTTTTTCTTTACAGTGGTGGAGCTGTTAACAATGGTATCTTGCATGCAAACATTTCTAAACATAATCAAGGGCTTTAGGATTGAATTAAATCTATAGGTGGTGATGGCTTTTGATGTTTCATCTTTATAAACATGCTTGTCTGCTTCGTTATTTTCTCTTGTTTTAAAGCCAACACAATAAGTTCATGTAAAAATGGAAAGAAAGGGATCCACAGGGTCAGTTACATGTCACGCTCTCATTGCTTTGTCTTTTATTTGCTTGCACAATGGAATTAACTGATGTCAGGACACTAGCTTATTGTACGATGTGTACTGGCTCTTCAAACACCTACGCATGCCACATATTTGAACTAAACTGCCAAATCAGGACCATTTTACATGCTCGGCCATTTCCTTCCTTTTAACAGCATGATGTTAAACAAACATAATGAAATATAACAGATTTATGTGGCAAATAATGAGATACAACACAACTTAGCCTTTCTAAATTGCAAGAAAGAATGGAATGAAACTGTTCAAGGGAAATACTATAGGTGTTGCAAGGCTAATGGGAACAGCCAGTCTAATTTTCTGCATTAACTAATATGCAGAAATTAAGCATTTAATGGGATTCATCCATTTATCCAGTTCAGCGTCATGTGGGGGCCGCAGCCGTTCCCAGCTATCATAGGCTGAAAGCTGGGGTACTGCCTGGATAGGTTGCCAGTATATCCCATGTTGAGATGGACAGCTATTCATACTCACAGTCATGCCTACAGCCAATTTAGAATCACCACTTAACCTAATAAGCATGTCTTTGGACTGTGGGAGGAACCCGGAGAACGCAGAGGAACAGGAAGAACCCAGAACCTTCCTGCTGCGAGGCTACAGTACTAACCACTGCACCAACATGCTACCTATCTGGCAACATACAGCTAAAAATATTTTGTCTCTCTACTCCTTGAAAAAGCTTTTTGGAGCTTCAGAGCTGCCTACATAAAATGCTGTGATGTTTTCCTGACATGGATTCGTAAAATCTGCTTATGTCAGCCTTCCCTTGCAGTGTTGCTCTGCTTTCAGATCTAATGATTTACTGAAATATAAAAATAAGAGCACTTCAGTGGCCCAGATTATTACAGTTGGTGCACTTGATGCACAATGCTGGACACAATAATTACACACAGTCATGACACATATGTATCAAGACAATTGAATCCAAACACTACATCGATTTTTAAGATAAAAAACAATAACTGTATTTCTTCGATTGTATCCAGAAGCCAGAGCCAGAGCCAGTCTAAAATCCAAAAATCTCTAAAGGGTTGGCTTGAAACGCACTCTCTGAGCCAAAGACACAGCAGCCAATGGACACTTGTGTGTACAAAGTGAGCAACTTGTAATGAAACTATTTTTGCTAAAGGGGAATGTCACTGAATTATGTGTCCAGGTGTTGAGGAGTGCTACCGCATATGTGAGAAAAGTTGCATAAAGGCAGTAGTGTCTATAAAGTTACTGTAAAATGCTCCAGAGTGATGTCACTTAAGCTAATGGTTTGGTTTGAAAAGTAAAAAAACATATATATTTGAAAGAAGTGAATGTGCCAGACTTCTGTAGCTCTTTAGAGATCCAAAGGCTCGCAAAATAACAAACACAAACACTCTGCAGCAACTGCTGGTGATTGGCCCCTTGCAACAGATTTTGACTTGTTGGCAGGAAAGCAGGACAAGTGTACTGCTAATTAATTTCATTTTACACAGTTTTTTACTGTGTTGAAATGTCTTCATGAGGCATTTGTAAAATAACCTGTTAATATGGTTGGCAGTTGAAAAAAATTATAGCTATTTTTTATAATTTCCTGTATTCCTGAACTGCCAGCCCAGTGCTATGTTGGTTGCTATGTCAGTGTCTTGGAAGCTACCACAGATATTACCAGGTAAACTTATTTAAGACTTATAAGACAAATCATAAAATGTACCTTTCGGCTGCCCCCTTGTATTCTCCACCAAGGGGACGCCGCAGCAGATTAATCCACATTGGTAATTTGGCAGAGGTTTTACGCCGGATGCCCTTCCTGACGCAACCCTCCATGGTGAGAGGGTCTTGTGTCCCCACCTGGAATCAACCCAGGGACCTTTCGCTTCAAAGGCGAATGCGTAAACCGGGGACACTTTATAAGACAATTCATATTTTTGCTTATTACAGCACCCCTTAGTGGTTAAACCTGTACAGTTTATGGCTGTCCCTTGCTGTCCAAGCTTGCCAGTCTTTGCTCATAATGTAGCAGTCTGGTGCAAACATGTTTTTGTTGAGTTTTCAAAATGCAGATTCCAGAAACCAGTGGGTGACTTCTCTTCCCCCTCACCCCCAACCGGTCGGGGCAGATGGCTGCCCCTCCCTGAACCTGATTCTGTCGGAGGTCTCTTCCTGTTAAAAGGGAGTTCTTCCTTCTCACTGTCACCAAGTGTTTGCTCATAGGTGGTCTTCTGATCTTCGGGGTTTTCTCTCTAATACAGGTTTTACCTTACAGCGTAAAGTGCCTTGAGGCAACTTTTGTTGCAAACTGGGCAGCTTCAGGTTCAAAGTCCTAACATTAAAGTGCTGACATTAGACTTTTTGAAAAGAGTCATAGACCTGTGCAATAAACACCAACGTCAAAAGGACAAGAAGAAGATAACCCCTAACAAGTACGTCAGTGTTAGAGGAATGCAGCGCCGAATCAGTACATCGCATTTTTATTGCTATCATTGGAAGAACACCAAGTAATAAATAATCACATTTGTTAAGCTTTTTAATGGAAGACCACCCATGGATTTTACTTTCATCTTTTCCAGAAACAAAGCACACACTGCCTAATGCCTGCTCCAATAGCCAGATTAAAATCTACTATCAAAATCAGTGGTAAATATTTATATCCTCAACTGTGTCTAATAGTGAGGGACCACCAGAAAAACACATTAATGTGAATAGGTTAATAAAACCCGCCACATCAAGCACGTCTCTTAGATCATTTCTGTGTAGTGTTTTTGTTTCTGTGTCAAACCAAATAGAGCATAAAACACCATAAAATTCACCATACAAGAACTGAGAGAACCATCTGTTGTTTGAAAGATACTGGCTGTAAAACTGTTAGCGGTTTGCTTTCCTGAGAGAGACGGCGAACCCTGAGATGCTGAATAGCCCCGGCCCTCATTAAATCAGAATTATGCTTTGTCAAACCCACTACATGCACATCATAAAGAAAAGGGGAAAAAAGTCCTCCCGTTTTTCATGGCCAGTTATGTATTTTTCTGTATCTAGGCTGTGTGTGATGAGACCTTTGTGGCTGCAGAGAGGAGTAAAGCCTGAAACTCCGTCATCAAAAGACGGTTGACAGTTATTCAATAAGACGACAGCGAGGGGTGTTAAAGATTTTACTGGGAAGGGATTTTCACCGAGGGCACGGCACATAAATCTGGACAAACAGGCACCCGGCCTGTTCGAGTGACACAAATCGCCGCCTCGTTAGGATCAATAAAGTAAAACACAATGCTGCAAAAGCACAAGTGCAAACTGTGAGGCTCCGGAGGATTGAATAGATTCAAAGAATGCGTGGGAATGGGGAGCTCAGGTTAGAGGAGAGCTTCAGTCCCACCAACTCTGCCATGAAATAGAAAGGGAGAGAGCAATTGACCCATGAACCGGGCTGAAAGAGAAATCACTTGTTCCCGTAATGACTGCCTTCCACATCGGCAGAGAGCTGGCGGATCTGTGGCTCGCAGTTGGGCAACTCTGCTGAAAGGGAGGACGAGTAGAGGAGAGGTTTGTCCAGCTCCTACTGGTCTCCAGCTGGTGTGTAGAATGATGATCGGCCTCTTCAATGCACACTGCAGCCCCCCTTCCCTATCCAAACAAGCACTATCAGATAAACACAAACACGGCTGCATCTTGTAAAACTGAATCTGAGACAAATTAGCCAGCTCATTAGGCAGCTGAGGTGAGTTTCCTGAATGAATTGCTGAGTTGGGAGGGTTTATTCAGCCTCTTGTTTATTTACAGAGAACAGCCCGCTCATTTGCATTCTCCGCTCCAAGTACAGGAAGACTGAAGTGGGTGCTTATGTCTTCTGTGATAGAGGAGCTTATCCGGCTCTTTGGGGAGCATCTGTGGAACACTGCGTTCCAAAATATTCCTCGCTATCCGATGTGAATCGCCTCAGCACCAGACCCGACTGGTGCTTATGCAGGTGGAAAGCCCACAGGGAGCAGAAAGGAAAGCAGAACCTCTTGGTTCTGCTTATAAAGTAAAATAATTCAAAACAGGCATGTCAGCATCTCCAAGTTTCTATCTGAAAATTCTATAAATACATTATTCAATGACAGGTCAACATTTTAGCACAGACTAGTGCCAGGTTTATTCTTCTAATGTGCATACTGAAAATGGAAATAAACATATCTATTAGAGAAATTGTTGAGGGCAATCAGGAGAAAGAAGTCAGGGCTTCAGCACTTCTCGGGCTAACATGGAGACAGAGATTCTATTAAACTGGGGATCGGCAATCTTTAGTTTCAAATGAGCCAATTTCCAGCAATTTTTGACCCTTATAATGGAGGTGACACGGCCTATGAATTATAAATTAACCTATCAACATTACTAACAGGGTATAAACAACTAAATGATGCAATTTCTACTACCACTGCTGGACTTGGTCCATGGCTTGATCAAGACCATCACACAAGAGATCCAAGAAAAGGATAAAAAGAAAAGTTCAAAGGACAGATCTGCTTTGAGCTGTCTTTTGATGCCTTGTTTTTGCAATATTTTTTTAAATAATGTGAAAAGACCGTAAAACGTATACCTGGCAAAGGTAATGCCAGTTGTTGCACTGAGCTAATCTGTGTGCTAACCCTGTCTCTGTGACAGTTGGTGTGGGAGGCAATAGGGGCTGAGGAAGAATAGTATTATAAGTTTTTAGTTGAGAATAACCATAGTGCGACTGTTTGCCTTGCAACAATCCCACTAATTAAGCTCTTCAACCACTTTGCAATGGGCTGCAGCTGCATTTTCATTACGATAACATGTTTTTATTATATTTATGAATTAATGGAGCTAACTTTGGAACATTTGTTTACTTGTCGAATATTTTTATTACCCCTTAAGGAGAATGTGATGGAGCGGCTGAAGGTACATTTTTAAGGTGGAAGAAAAAAGTATCTATCAGCATTCTTAAACCTACATTGAAACTGAGTATCTGTGAAGCTATATAGGGCACCATGTTAATGTGCAAAATATTTACAATAAAAGTAGCTTATGCTGATCAAAATTGAAACAAATAGCCAGTTTTATTTTGACTAAAATCTAGCTGCAAATCAAACAAACTAATAAGCCAGAAGTGTTGACAGACAGCTAACAAGTTTGACCAAGACTATTTATGTGTATATACAGTATCAGCAGAGCCATTGGGGATGCTGAAATGTGGTGCGTGTAGCGAAGATAATAGGCTGTAATGTATACTTCATTCACATAACTTCTTGGACTTATATTTTTTGTTATCATTACATTTTATTATGACTGTATAATAAATGCCAGTCTTACAGCTCCAGAACCCACTGCAAACAGCACATACTAACAGCCAAAACTGAACCGGTCCACACAGCTGAGTAAAAACATACCAGCATATGTAAAAATGTTTAACAGCACAGACACGACACAGGCGCACAATCTGATCATTGCACACAAGAAAAAAATAAGCCAGTCCTGCAATTTGGACGTCTCTTCAGACACAGCAGTCCAGAACATACAATAAGCCTATTCACGCACAGCTGACTAGAACCTATTCAAACATGCACAATATTTCACCAGCCCAAAAGAGAAGTTTGAACAGCATACACTACAGTCAAATATCATTTTGGAGCAAAAGCATTTGTGTGAAATTACTGCTTAATGATAGTGTTAAACTGCTCAGCGGAAGCTCATAATAAGCCAGAAACGTTCAAGTCAATTTCAATCTAGTTCAGTTCAATTCAGTTTACATAGCATCAATTCACATTAAAAGTTGTCACAAGGTGTTTGAACTGTAAGGTAAAGATCCTACAGTATTTGAGAGAAAACCCCAACAATCAGACGATCCCTTATGAGCAAGCAACTGTCAACTGTGAGAAGGAAGAACTCCCTTTTAACAGGAACCAGGCTCAGGGAGGGGCAGCCATCCGCCTCGACTGGTTGGGGGTGAGGGGAAAGAGAAGAGAGAAAGGAGAGCAAAGAGAGACACAGACTATGGGAGAGAGAAGACAACATTTAATGAAACAAATAAATGCATGGGGAGTGAAAGAGGTGGGTGGAGAAGAAATGCCCAGCACATCATAAGAAGCCCCCCAGCAGCCTAAACCTATTGCAGCATAACTAAGCCCTAACTATAAGCTTTATCAAAAAGGAAAGTTTTAAGTCAAACACAAACTGGGATCTAGTTCCACAGGAGAGGGGCCTGATAGCTGAAGATTCTGCCTCCGATTCTCCTTTTAAAAACTTTAGGGACCACGAGTAGGCCTGCACTCTGAGAAAGAAGTGTTCTGTTGAGAAAGTATGACTTGATGTGCAGAGGTTTAGGTGATAAACTTTCTCATTAAGGGCACTGATGTCTAAAATCTTCAAAACTTGTATGGGGACATTCATCAGAAACATATGCACAAGTTTATTTTGTATTATGGTGGAGCCTAACCATGTGATTAATAGTCGCAATTTTGAGAATGATCACTGGGATGGACCCTGATGGCAATGTTAAAAATAACCATGGTTCATTTTCATATTCATATTCATCCAGTTTTATGGCAAAGCCATAGGGAGCCACTTGAGATGGCCAAAAGAACCACATCCAGCTTTGGACCTGCAGGTTTGAGGTTCCTGAGCAGACAATGCTTCCTCTCATGTTGGAAGCCTGTCCAGCTCTGCTTTTATTAACTGTTGAAAATCAAGTTCTGATGCTTGGTTGGGTTCACCATACACATTCAACTTGATCATTACGCTCATTGTGCCTCAAATCGCACCCTTCCACACTTAGACTGGCTATTTTGAGTGAATAAGTACCTCCACAGTATCAAGTATGGCTGCATGAAGTGCTCCATGAGTATTCCGGATGTGTACTCAGAACGCTCAAAAAGCTGAGTGTGGGATGCTGTACACTTCTCGCCCTCAATGGGTGCCATGATGGCTACATAATGGAAAAAAACTATTTTCAGCCAGTAGTTAAAGGACATGTCAGCGTGAATAGCGACATCAATAACAAGCGAACAAGTTAGCTAACATCAGCAGATCACTTTCAGGCACTGCTGTTGGCCGTTTATGCAGGCTAAATTGTCACCTTGACTGCAGAGCAAGAACTTCAATGACATAGTCAGCTAGCGCAGCCAACTCACGATCCATCACTGTTCACAGGTTATTTTAAAGTGTTAAGTACAGAAAAAAAAAAGTGGTGTGGTTTCTTGTCATCGATTGGCTGTATTGCACAAACTAATGAAAATTAAATTACATTGAAATGTTGAGGAGGCTTCTGCAAACAGTCATATCCAGGACAAACCGATCTTGTTCAACACCAAACAAAAGTGTTCAAGTTCAGGAGTATTGTGACTGTGTGGTCAATAGTAACCATGGCCATAGAAAGCATGAAAATATATAAACACAGGAGCATGTCATAGCATTGTCACTAATGTTAAATTAACGTGGGGTGGAGTTGGGTCAGGAAGCAGAGTGGGACACTTTCCAAACAGAAGGTTGGTGGTTTGATCCTCCAGCCTACATGCCAGAGTGTCCTTGGGCAAAATTGCTTCCAATGCATACATCAGAGTATGAATGTGTGCGATAGTTAAAACTCAACCTGACTTATGCCTGTTGTCAGGCCACTGACAATTGTCTGCCATCTAACTCTATTCTGGGTGTGCCAAACAAGGGTGTGCCATGTATAGCCAGCCTTCGACATCTCATCAGTGGTTGACCTTCTCCATGAGTTTCTGGGTCTGTCTCTTGCTCATTTTCCCTGCGGATTCCATTGAAGGGCCTGAATGTGTTTCATGGCCCTTGTTCCTGAGTATATGATGGTCTCACCCGTGGTTAGTCTCGTTCATCCAGCCTCTTTCTATCTTGTCTCACATATACCCAGTACCTCTAGCTGATAACTTCTCATCTCTTTGGCTATGTTGGCACATTTTCCTGGTTCATACATTGTTTGCACGTTCCATTGATCCGACTTTAATTGGTTTCCGTGTTGACAGGATACTCGCCCATTTAGCTTCCTTTCGGTTTTGGCTAAGCAGCATCAAATGCCTGGAGTGACTGGCTCCTTGACGTTCGGTCACCATTTCAATTCTGTTGATTGTCTGGTTTCTGTAATCCGGTTTATCCGCTGCACGGGGGATTAGCCTATGCAGTTTCACCAGAGCCCCTTTAGCCAGCATGACCTGTTACCATCTCCCGCGAAATGGACGGGGGGGTTGGACTTTGGGAGACAGTTAAAACTCAAGGTATAGAATAAAAACGCTGCGTGAATGAGCCTTGTAGTAAAAAGTGCTTTGAACACTCAGAGCAGTAATCGCTATAGAAATACCAGTCCATTTACCATTTATAATGATGGTGATATGAAGACCCCAAACATACCTTTCTAATGTGGGAGTAAACAAATAGCAACACCACGATCATGACCAATTAGATTAACGTCATCACCACCTAACTGGACACAAATGATACACAACATGTGTAGCAAAACAATATTTCAAGCTGTCACAGTGCTATCAGCAGCAGTCCTGCCAACTGAAAGAAGAGAACCATCACAATTCAACCAACACAGTGGGAATGGCAAATATAGAAACATCACAATTTGATCTTTAGGTTATCCATTCTTAAAAGTGAGACATTATGCTGATTATGTCGGTGAACCAGGTTACTGGCTTACTGTCACCTTGCAGGGCCCGCTGCTGTGCCTACCCCATTTCCCGTTATCTTGACCAGCTCCAACATAGCGTACGACATTATTATTGCATAAATTAACCTAATGTCAACATTTATCTATAGCTGGCTGAGGGGCACACGCAAACACAGATTTCATGAACATATTACGATCCAGACCAATACTCTAAAAAGACCAACAATTCTTGTGAAAACAGAAAAATTCCTGTAAAATGACAATTTGGCTGAAGACCCATTAGGAGATCAGTGCGTGCAAATGTCATTAAAATCTAACCAATACTCTATGAGGAGCAGTGATTCTTGCAAACTGAGGACAGACAACAGACGCCTCCTTCGACCAGATGAACTACACATTTTAGTATTATGACTATAGGCTCAGCATCTTGCAGATTCTCAAAAAATATGGGAGCAAGCACTACAGTGTTGATCAAACCCTGCAAACATCATGTGTTCAATTTCAGTTCAATTTAGTTTTATTTATATAGTGCCAATTCACAACAAAAGTCACCTCAAGGCACTTTACGCTGTAAGTGTTGAAGAGAAAACCTCAACAATCAGATCAGTAAGCGCACGGCTTGCTATGTTCAATTTATGATGCTGGTCCACATTTCAAAGTGTCCCCGGGCAAGATGCAGGACCCAACATTACCCCTGATGTATTCATCGGTGTATACATGTGGGAGTGATAGATAAAGCAGTATAAATGGCAAGTATTAATAAAAGGACAAACAGATAATATAATAATAGACAATTGATCTAGCCCATGTCTGTTTTATACATACTATGTAAACTACCCTGATCCCAGCCTTCCAAAGTCTCCCTGTGATCCTGCTAAAGAGCATTAACTCCCTCTCTCAACCCTGCAATCCCTTACCCCTCCAGGCGACTCCCACCCTTTGCCTCTGGTCATGTCTTAGTCATCCCTGGTTGTTGCATTTAAGAGGAGCATCCCTCCCCTCCCAACAACCCAAAAGCAGCCCGGCCTGCCTCTAGCATGACTACCACCCCCTGAGCAACCTATCTGCAGTGCAATTGTGTTCCTTCTTGGTGACAGCCCCTTCCAAATGGCTCCTTGATAGTCGGATATCTCTCCCCAAGACGACTCACACACGCATACTTAGCGCTGCCTGGTCATCTGTCCTCCTCAAATCTATCTGATGGCGTGTTTCTCAGCACTCTCAGTGCTAAACCAGCAGGTCTTTCAAGGGGTAGCGGTAGGGCTGAGAATCTGATGGCCCCGGGATATTTTTAGAGCAGCAGGAATAGAAAACTAGCAGGGAGGCCTGAGTAAGAAAGGTTAGAAGCTGACAGCTGAAATGTGAAAGAACGACTGCAAAAATGTTTATGGTCTTGGACACGAAGAGAGTCACAACAGATAAAGGGGGACTCCATCACAGAGCCATAATTCCTGTGTTTCAGTAAAAGCCTATGAATTTTAAAACAATTGTAAAAATATATACAGCTCTCCTGGAGAATGGAATAATTTATAGGAAAGGTGGTGAAATGGACTTTTCATGTAGTGTAAATACATCCATGTATGCTACCAGTGAGAAGCCCAAAAAAGCAAAACTACTCAGCACAGATGACAAGATAATGCCTCTCTCAAACAGCCTGTATCAATTATTCCTACTAAAGCTGATGACAACTTTTAAGTTTTCCATAATTATGTCTCAGACGGGCTTTAATGCAGCCTGCTGGAGCACAGAGGCAGAGCTAGACGCTATTCAGGAATGTCCCTGACAAAGACATCAGCTTCTGACAGTTTAACAAAGAGGGAAGAGGAGGGGAAAAGAATATATCAGCCAATGCAAATATTGACCTGGTACCACGATTGCAAATTAGTTGCAAAAATCAGAGCGAGAGTGACAGCCTCTAATCTGCTCATTTCAGTAACTGCCCCCACCCCTTATTAAATTCTTCTGGGTAATACAAAGAGAAAATTCCTCAAAACAAACCGCTTGCAATGGCATTTTCATTACACAGAATAAACTAGTCTATAGATGGTTGTTTCTCTGCATACTAAAGCCAAAGTCATTCTGCTGCTCAGTATAAATTATAAAATTGATATCACAGGGATTGTTTTTTTTGTACCACATGAACCCTTAGAGGAACTCGACCTTAAAGTTTATGTACCATGCTTTAATTAAGTCCAACGAAGATGTCCACAAAGGGAGGGTGGTACTTTCTGAAGGTTCAAGAACGTTTGGGCTTGTGGATGGGCCAAAAACACTGTTTTCTCTGTTTTGTAAACCTGAAATTACAATCAGTGTTTCTTTATTTATGTCTGTCGTGCTTTGATACAAAAACATGGAGGCACAGGGATAAGGGGATGGATGGATGAAACTGCAGATGAAGTCTAAACCTTGTTAGAAGGAAGGCAGCCATAGGAAATTTCAGATTTGTTTTCAGGTTTGAATCCACCAGCTGGACAGCTTGGACCCTTCTATGTGGAGTCTGCATGTTCTTCACATGCTTACATGGGTTCTTATGTCAAAAGACATGCAAAGGGGTTAGGTTAATTGTCAACTCTAAATTGACTGTAGGTGTGAATGGTTGTCTGTCTCTCTGTGTTGGCCCTGTGATAGACTGGTGACCTGTCCAGGGTAGAAGAAAATGGATGGATGGCTTTACTTGAAATGACATTAGATTAGATTAGATTAGATTAGATTAGATTACTTTATTGTCATTTCAACTACATATAAATACACAGTGAAATGATATAGTGTTCCCCCAGGACCTGGTGCCCCATACAAGGGTAGCGCCAGCCAGCCAGGGCCCACCTCCGGCCCAACACAACACCCCACCCGTGATGTCCTCTTCCCCGGCCACCGGCTTCAGGCAACGCCGAGGACTGAAGTCCCGGTCCACACAGCAAGCCAAGATCGGAGTTCGCAGAAACCGTTAATCCGCAGCATCAGTCCCGCAACGATACTCCCCGCGGAAACCAAAAACTTTGGCTCCCGGACGCTGCCCGGCAGTTCATACAACACCTGGGATCGTCAGTTAGCGATCATGAAAAACAACGCCGCCGGATTGCCAGTTAGTCTCGTCCTTGGACGGAGCTACAACGGCGTCTGGTTGTCCTCGAACCTCTGACTTACGAACACGAACACCACCATCCCGGCATCCACAACACCCGAACACCCGAATGCCGGGTCAGAACATGAACAATCACAGGGGAACAAGCACCACCTTGGTTCTGGAGTGGCCGCACTCTACCTTCGCGCCGCCATCTTGGCCCAAAAAAAAAAATAGATAGATAGAGAGATAGATAGATAGAGAGAGAGATAGAACTTTATTGATCAGTCGGGAGGTTTCTGTTGGGAAATTAAAACTCCAGCAGCAGTGTACAGGTAGCACCATAAAAACGCACACCATAAAAAAATGCACCATTAAATATAAATTATATTTTAAAAAACTACACTATATAAATATAAAAAAAATAAAGCATGAATATAAATTAGCAAGCATATTGTGGTCTTGTGATATACACTATTAACAGTATTAGGTATTGCTGTATTTTGAACAGTTCATTAATGTCATTATTTTACAGTTATTAAAAAAACAAATTTAAATTTTTTGGCACTTTTCTTATGGATCAAGCTCTATAATTGTTGAAGATGAGCAAAATGTGTTAATACTCTACTGAATACACAGAGTTCCAGCTGCAACTTGACCTCAGCTGCACATTTTTAGCATTTATGTTAACTCATAGTAACAAATTTGACGTGAACGCTATATGTTTAAACATTCTGGATCATGCAATCCAAAAGGCTCTTTGGATCCTGAGTAAACTTTAGTTCCATGTTATTTTTATGCAAATATTTTAGCAATTATTTATGGAGCTGAAACCAAATTTGTTGAAGTTGCCCACCATGGTAAAAAACAAAAAAAAAATCCAGTTCATGATCCGATTACATACAAAATTTAACAGTTTCCTGCTTATACCACATCTCACCCCTCAAAAACAAAAAAAGAAAAGAAATCTCAAAAATCCACTGATTACTTTTTTAGTTAGTAAACAAATGTTTTTTTTTTTTAAATCAGTCACCTCCAAATTTAAATAAAAGAAAATATTAATGAAATATTGTTAATCCATGTGGCAGTTTACAAATACATTATTAGCAAATGTTTCAGCAAAATCCTATACCCCCCCTCCTAAAAAACAGCCCCTCCTTGAGGTCTTCCTATTAAAAAGGAGTTCTTCCTTTCCACTGTCACCAAGTGCGTACTTACGGGGATTGTAGGGTCTTTACAGTGTAAAACAGCTTGATACCACTTTGCTGGTGAATTTCAACACAGAGAGACCAGCCATTCACGTGCACATTCAGACCCACGGTCAATTTAGAATCGTCAATTAGCCTAGCCCCCTTTGCATGTCTTTGGACTGTGGGAGGAAGCCGGAGCACCTGGAAGCAACCCACGCAAGCACGAGGAGAACATGCAAACTCCACAAAGAAGGGCCTAAGCTAGCTGCTGGATTTGAACCCAGACCCTCTTGCTCTTTACTGACAGTGATATTTTATTTTTGAGCCTTTTAACAGCCATGTTTTATGGTCGAGCACATGCCTGCATTGCATTGACTGCAAAGGATTTTCACCCAAGTATTAAAAACAATCCATTTATTTAAAATTATGTTAGTTTGTCCCATTACTTTTGAAAATGGGGAACTATGTATAAAAATGGAAATAACTCCTAAAGATTTAAGGCAATTCTTTTGTCAAACCCCTTGAATTAAAGCTGAAGGTCTGCCCTTCAATCCCTCTTTGACTAATTTAAGATTAACTGTGGTGGTGTTCACAGGGAACATTACACAAAAATGTCTCATTATCCCAAAATTTATGGATCTAACTGTATATAATGCTCATTTGCTCTACCACCTGCAGTATTTTGCTGAAAGGTTCTGCTTGGAGAGCAATTCTTAAAATGTAATTCATTGACCTCTACTCATCCCCGGTGACTGATTTTTCTGCAGTTTTGGTTTTCGCTCATGTCCTTGTCACTGCTAGTAGCATGAGACAGTATCTGCAGCTCATTCAGGTTGAATGGGTAGTCCAGCTCCTCCACTATGATCCTTGCATAGAAGCCATCAAAACAGGGTTTGCTGTCTCCCTCCCAGCACAGTCTCAAAAGTCTAGATTAGATACCAGGAAATGGGCCATCACGCAAGGGGAGCTGGACAGAGCCGTAGAAGGGCATCAGCCAGCAGTAGAGGACCATGAAATGGATTCATGATGGTTTATGGTTACTAAATGGACGGACCGATATCTCTGCATTTTAAATGACTTTGTGTTGTGCTGTGATGATTGAGGGTTCCAATCATTTATTTATTTTTTGCCCAAATGAGTGCACTGAAAATAAATCAAGATATGAACGAAAAGTTATGACCGATGAATGAATTCTTTGCTCCGACAGCTTGCTCGTGTACCTTCTCTGCAGCTCTGCTTTGGTGAAACCTGAACACTGGAATGCACTGTCCTTTATTCACTGGTATGTTTGCTTCCATATATGACTGGGCATGGAAAGGGCGAAATGTCAAACACTCTGGGGGAGCCTCCAAGAATAATTTGGAGAAGATGGCCAGATTTCCCCCAAGAGAAGTTGAAAGCAAAGAAGAGGTCAGGGGTCACTGAGGATGAATAATCAATTAAAGGGGAATTACAGGCGTTACACTTATTTGCAAACAATATAAGTTCCCTGATTGAATCTGGCAGCTGGAGAATTCCTTCTAGTGAGGCGGCATGTACCGCCCGTACCACCTACATACGAGTCAAGGATAGGAACATGGTTGCTCTACAAAGGGCAACGGATATGGGCTAGGGGATAAAATGGCACATTTTAATTGAATGTTGGGTCTGCAATGCAGCAATACTGTCCCATTCAATCTCTCACACATGACTTATGAGCCAGTTTTCAATAGGTTCGTTTTGCACGTTTAAATTGCTTCTTTTGTTATGTGCTCTCACTTTGCTCAAAGCTAGCCACTCCAGCCTATCAAGTTAAATATTAATAGCCTTCCCGAGGAGGATCGTCTATCAGACTGGAATCAAACACTGGCCACAACAAAACACTGCCTTTTCTCCGCTCCCTTTGTTTTCCTCCAAACGTTTTTTTTTTAAAAGAGTACCGTATGAGGAGCGTATGTGTGGGATGATATAATGAGGAGGTTTTGTTCCTGGGTACAATTTGAGCCTGGTGAAATTCTGAAGTTTCCACCGCACCCCTGACAGCTCTTTTACTGGAGAGGAGAAGACCTGATGGGCATTGTTTCTTTGTTTTTATGTCTTCTGCTTTGGAATGGGGAAAAGAATCTGAGTCAAGTCAAATGAAATGTAAAGAAAGATGAAGTGATAGGGGAAAGAATAAAATGGAATCAAAAGTTTCTGACCTTCAGTCAACCTCCCTTGAACGTTATTCATTGGAGTTTTGTGTGGTGAGTTTGCTTTTAGCCTATGTGGGAGATTGCAGGGTCAAGGAGGTCAAGGAGTTTGTGATATCACTGGGATGAAATGTGCATAATGAAACCTCTGCTAGCAGGGTGGCCTGGAAAACGCATGCTTACACAGGCGTGCACGCATGTGCACACACACACACACACACACACACACACACACACACACACACACACACACACACTGAGGGAGTGAAGGAGATAGAACCATGCCTGCCTGTGCTAGTATATTTAAAAAATATAGCCACACAGATACCACTTGTATATTTTTTCTTGTGCTTTGACACTGCTGTACAAATGTCTTGAGTCACCCCTTATTTCTTTGTATGTTGCTAGCAAAATAGGAAATAGGAGCAACCATTATCTGAAACATGCAAACATGAATGGAAATACAGTACATAAGGCAGAAACAGAGTTTGTACAATTATAACATGCTTAAAAGCCAGTGTGTTGTATG
>VUQH01048307.1:0-10970 GCA_015106775.1 Etroplus canarensis
GTGCTGTTGGAGATCTTGTCCAAACTGATGGAATCATGAAGACAGAAAAGTAGCATCAGATTTTGATCTGCTGTGTATTACCATCTGGAAAATCTGCTTGGTAGCGACTTCAGTCTGAACGCATCACACTGCCAATGCAGTAAAAGCCTACCTGGATTAGAAAGACACACAATAGAGCACTATCAGTCATGGATTGGCCTCCCCAGAGCCCAGACCTCAACATGATTGAAGCAGTGTGGGATCATGTTGACAGAGAACAGAACATCCAAAGAAGAGCTCTGGAATGTCCTTCAAGAAGCCTGGAGAACTATTCCTGAAGATGACTGTCCCATTTTCCTGCAATATAGAAAGAAATGAGAGCTGGCTCAAGACTTTCACACAGCACTGTGTGTCCATTACTGTTTTTGTCCCTGAGGATGTGAGCTCTGTGCCTGTAATGCTTGACAGCTGTGAACACCTGCTTCTGTCCTCAGTGGAAAAGGGCGCTCAGACACAAGAACGCGATCATCTCCTGATGACCAATCAGTTCTCTGGAAGCTAGCAATGAGAAAACAGGCTAACCTGTATGGACAAACCCATGTACATGTGCTAATTTTAGTGTAAAAATGGTAACTTTTGTACCATATGTTGTCTTTATTGCCTTATTTCTACAACACTGAAGCTACCAAGTCTCACTGGTTGGGATTTTTGGAAGCTCCAGTGGTATAAAGTAGATCAGATGCTTGTTTTGGTGCAGAGTTCAGGTTAGACATTAAGGAATGAAGGATGAAGCACACCGACGTGTGCGCAGCAGAGTGTGTTTTACAAGGAGCATAAAGGCAGCAGCAGGCGCTGAATTCATAACTCTAATGGATAAAATTGCCCTGCAGGATTTATTGATGTGTAATAAAATAAAGCTCTTAACCTTTATTCATCTCTTCATTTTTTCCCTCGATCTCATTGGCCATCAGTGCTGCTCTTCATCTTCTCCTTTTCTTTAGACTGTGTCCTCGTTCTCTCTGTCACTTCAGCCTCGCTGTAAAGATGACAGAGATGATGGGTCACCTTTAATACACAAGTTTGTGTGTGTGTGAAGCTGTTTCTTGGTGTTCTGTTTTCCAGTCAGGGAAGCTGAGTCACTATTACAGTAAAGTGTGTGTGTGTGTGTGTGTGTGTGTGTGTGTGTGTGTGTGTGTGTGTTGACATGTCCCAGACAATGCCAGACACGAGGCAAGGACATGAGAGAGAATGATCCTCATCTGTTGTATTGATCTCTCTCTCTCTCTCTCACACACACACACACACACACACACACACACACACACACACACACACACACACACACACACACACACAGTGAGGGAGGCCCTGAAGATGGAGGGAGGCTGTAGGGGAGGAGAACACTTGGAGCTGCAGGAGGTGGAGGAGATAATGGGACTGCCGTCTGATGAGAGGAAACTCAATTTTGTGAGCAGGAGGAGATCAGAAGATGGACATGAGTGAGAGGACGAGTGGAGGAACTAACCTGGTTTTTATGTGAGGCCTCTTTGGATGAAACTTTCCCACTGTCACTCAGCAGCAGCACTGCTGGTCGGCCTGATTGGAAACAGACTGTTGGACACTGATGACTCCCACTCTTTAATTCAAACCTAGATGTTCCTGTGAAACATGGCAGCGTATGTTTTGGTCAAAGTGCCTCATAGCTATTGGACAGATTCTATGAAATGAATCCAATCAGCTGGCTTCATGCGCCGCCTTGTTGACAGTTGGGAGGTTTGCGAGTCAGTTTATGGCCGTATTTTACCGTATGTGTCTCCTCTTCCCACGGGGATGCTCGGGCCCATTCCTTTCCTTTAATTGTGGCTAATTAAAGATTTGCTGTGATGAGCTGTGGACCACAGGAAGCAGTCCTGGTCCACCTTGGAGAGAAACAGGCGGTCGTTTAAAGCGGGGTACCTGAGGCTTCAGCCAGTAAAAGACGGCCTGTGTGTCCTCGCTGTGTAGAAATGCACACTCCCATACATGCTCACTCAAAAAAGCAAGTGTATTTTCACAAATATGTCCTCGAGAACTAGGAGTTTGTCTTACTGTCAGCACAGTTTAAACCTGTCGCTCAGAGTTTTGTCACAGCAGTTTCATTTCCATGTCTGCTGCTTTTTTCTGTATTGAAATTAATGTTCAAACTTCTGCAAAGCACCTACTGTCTCACTTCACGTTCTCACTTCAGTTCACATACGAACCTTCACCTCCATACTTGAGCTCGTGGTTCCCTTTTCTTAAGACGACAGCAGTTTACTAACTCAGTTTTTCCCGTGATATGCTTTTTAACCCTTTAAGACCTGCAGGAGCGCCAGGGATCCCATTTGCATTAAACACGATGCTACAAAAAGGTGGACCAGTCACCACAAACAGCCAGTAAATGAAACGTTTACCACGTGAGAGGGCGGGGCATACAGTTTTTAAAAGACATCAACTAACCATTTGTAACTTTGTAACCACGTTGCCGTGAAGAAATGTTCCACGTTACAGTTGGGTCCATCGTTTTGAAGCACCCTGTAGTTCCAAATGCTGGTAGAACTGCAACCTGATAAAATAGAGCAATAAGCTTTGTGGCATATAAAACCAGAGGAGTTACACTTACATTCACTGTGTCCTTCCACTCTCTAACAGCAGCAGCTGGAAGAGCAACTATGGAATTATTACATACAGCATATTAACATTTGTGCTATAAGGTTTGTACTGATCTACAGGAAGTTCAAATTCACCAAAAAATGTAAAGAAAAGCTCTGGCAGACTAGTTCTATGGTAGATCAGAAAGGGGTAAGGGGGGGACTAAGCAGCTGGTTATATTTTGAGCTCAGGGATCTCATCACACCTCATCAGCTGTGCCATACTGTGCTGCTGCTGACCTGTAACCTTACTGTCCATATTTATAAACTTATTCAGGGTTTTCTTAACTACAGTAAAACAAAAACAATACTTTCCACACATGCTTGATAGAAGAGAATCTATCCACATCTCTGCCACAGCTTCTGCATGAAGTCTAATCTGTCAGGGTGTAGGGAAGCGGACAGGCACACCATCCATCCATCCATCCATCCATCCATTTTCTTCAGCTTACCCAATTCAGGGTCACAGGGGCACAGGAGCCTATCCCAGCTCCCAGTCCATCGCAGAGACAACACAGAGAGACAGACAACCATCCACGCTCACATTCACACCTACAGTCAGTTTAGAATCGCCAGCCATGTCTTTGGACTGTGGGAGGAAGCCAGAGCACCCAGAGAGAACTGGCTGCTGGAATCGAACCCGACCCTCTTGCTGTGAGATGACAGTGCTAACCACTGCACCACCGTGCTGCCCCTAAGGTTAAGAAGGATTGAATTGTCAGAAAGGCAGAATAATCCACCACAGCAATATGCAACACAAAAACAGTCTGATTGCCTCAGAGGTCCAGTGAATCCTGACGTCTCGTGGCAGGGACGTTGTCCTTGGAGAGCGTGGGTCAGGAAGCTCTTCGGGCTGCAGGTACAGTGTGATCATCTAAACATGACAGGAGAACACAGGGTAAGGAGCAGAACCTGGCAGCATGACAGGAAGCGTGGACTTGTCTAGGTGAGTAGCTTAACGCTCCAGCATAGACTGGAGGGAACTGCTGGGCTTTCTGTAGCACCGGTGATGGTGATGGTTCCCAGGTGTGCCAGTATGCTCCGCCTAAGCCACGCCTTCATCTGAAGAGCTAAACACAATTGACACCAAGTCACAAACTCATCCAGAAAAACACGATTCTGTGTTTCCTCAGATGAGTTCATCCTGCATTCATAAGACAGGAGACGTCACTCTCACCTGTGGGGCCCAGTGCTGTTAGCAGTAATTATGATGCTGCGCTCACTCGAACACGCTGATCTGTCAGTAAGAAGACTCAACCCATCTGATGATCGCACTCTTCGCCTTTGGCTGGAACAATCTTTCAGATAAAAAGTCCATAAACATGTCATGCACATAATGTTTCAGCTGATCCAGATGACAGTAACTTCTATGTAACACATACAATAGAGCATCCTCTGTGGCCCCGCCTCTTTTATATGCAAACTAAAGTGGGTCCAATTCATTTTGCAACTCATGGAGAACATGGTCTGACACTATTCTCTCCAGACTCTTTGCTGCAGTAAATGTCGATGCTACCGGATGATAATCACTTAAAAACCACAGGTTTTAATGTCTTTGGTACAGGAACTATTAGTGAGGATTTCCAGACTCTGGGATCAAGTGAGATTTAAAACAAATAACTGAAGATAAAACTGAGCTCATCTCAACACTCCTTTAGTTCCCTGCCAGTTACCCCATGGGGCCCAGCTGCTCTTCTAACATTAATCTTTCTAAATGTTCAGCCAGCTTCCTCTGCTCTTACAGTAACATCCTGGCCAGGGTCAAGTTGTTGCCTGATATATCTCCATTCTGTATTAAAGTCTGTTGTTTCAAGCTTCCCATGAAATCTATCCAGTTCATTTGCAAAGGTCAGATCCTCCTCCTGATTTCCTGCAAGAGATTTGTTTTCCTTTCCTGTCCTATTATCATATATACTCCCTGCTGAGCCTGTCTGAGGTTGCTGTCTTTCATTTTTCTCTCGATGTTCTGCTTAAACGTATGTTTGCACTTAATCACAATTTGCCCAATTTCCTACCCTCATCCCCTTGCAGAAAGGCTCGCTTCTTCTTTTTCACTGCTGGTTTAAGTTCTACACCTTCCCATCGTTATTTGGAAATAAGTTCTTGGATTTCTTTGGTATAACAGTATCAACACAGATCTCTGTACAGCCTGTTATCACAGTGTTAAACTCATCCAAGTTCCTTTGGTAATAAATGGGGGCTCGTCCAGGATTTAGACCTTCTTATAGCTTTCTTTGGAAGGCGTGGCCTTAAAATGTGAGGTCCACACCTGAAGCCTGAGTCTAACAAGCCCTTCAGTATCATCAGTCTAATTGTGGGGATGTATCATGCAGGACAGAATATGAAAGAAATGTGTTGCTGAAAGAAGGGAAGAAAGAAAACTTTATTAATCCCCAGACAGGGGAAACTATAAGCCAACACAATGAGTTTTTATATTTGTTATATATGCACAACACACAGCAGACCCACTACTATGCAGTGTTGAAGGAGGTGTAGAACAAGGCATCCAAGGAGCACAGTGGGGCGTTGCTCAAGGGCACCCTGACAGCGCTTGGGGGTGCCAGCTGACACCTTTTCTGGTCTGATCTTCAGTCCACTACCATACACACATTGGTCATGTACCAGGCACGTATCAGATGGGCCACCAGTTCCATGAGGAGTCTTGAACCAGCAGCCTCACCAACCCTCTGGTTCCCAACCGAGACTGATCCAGCACCTTTAATATGGATATGAGCAGGTTTTGTGCTTTTAATGGCAATTTTAAGGAGAGACTTTGGAGATTTGCTGTTGTTGACTCAGTTGGTTGCAGTATGCTTGATTGAAGGTGAAAACGAGCCTTTTTATCTTCCTTCTCCTTTTGGCTGCAGGTTTAAAATCCTCAGACCTCTTCGGAGCAGGTGTTTTTACAGATCTGTTAAAGCTCAAACACCACAACTCAGCAGATTTACAAGAGTTTGGCTGATGGTTGGTGTTTCCTGCTGCTGGTTGGACGGCTGAGGAGGTGGGCATAAAAATGCACACACACACACACACACACACACACACACACACACACACACACACACACACACACACACACACACACACACACACACACACACACACACACTCACACAGGTCTGGTAGCCTCTGGGCCAAATTCCCTGTTAAGCTATGTCATACTAACCATAAAGCAAAGTAGCTCTGATGCAGTTTAGCTGAAACAAAAATATTTTTCTACAAAAAAAAAATCAAAAACAAAAACAAAGTAATCACTTCTTGATTCTTATACTTTTTAAGTTGAGTGTGTGTTCTCAAAAATCTGATCATTTAAGACAGAATTTTGTTTTGTTTTTTCGCGTACACTTCTTAACGGGTAAACAAAGAAATGCATTTATAGACATGGTTATTGCATACTTATCCTCAATGGTTGGAGAAAAAACCCATTTTTAACTTCACCATCATCACCAGGAACCTTTTAGTCATCAGGTACTTTTCTGGTTATTGTGTGATTACAACAGTTTTATACTCACAAATCGATGATCTGAACCGTAAACGCCACCACACTGTTTCGTACTCTCTGTATCTGTGTACACATGCAGCTGTAATTTATTAATGGTCACTTCACAGGAGACGATATGATTAGTCCGACTGGAATGCTTTCAGAGTTATTTCCATGCTTTGATAAAATACATTTATTTTTCCTTTAGTAGAAATGTTATCCTCAATCTCTGCATTTTTGTTGCTGATAAGGTAATTAACTAACATCTGAAAAATTTCTCAAACTAACTGCAAAACGAAGTTGGTGTTTGTTAGAGAACAAGATCATACAACATGTCTTTTCTATCCTGTGAAGATAATACAACCACAATTCCAAAAAGGCTGGGATGCTGTGTAATAAATAACACAATGCAGTGATCTGCAAATCACATGAACAATAGTCTATTCACAAAAGAACATAGAAAAGATTTAAAATGCTGAAAGTGAACATTTTACTATTTTATGAAAAATACTAGCTCATCTTTAATTTGCTGGCAGCACCACGTCTCAAAACAGTGGGCTCAAGGGCAGCAAAAGGCTGGAAGAGTAAGTGGTACTAGAAAGAAACAGCTGGAGGAACATGTGGCAACTAATCAAGTTAACCAGTAATGTGATCGGGTATAAAAAGAGCACCTTAGACAGGCAGAGTCTCTCAGAAATAAAGATGGACATGGGTGCAACAATCTGCCAGAAACTGCGTCTATAAATTGTGCAGCAATTTCAGAATAATGACAAAGACTTTAAAAATTCCATTAATTTACCGTAAATAATATCATCAAAAGATTCAGAGAATTTGGAGGCATCTCTGTGTACAAGGGATACAACTGAAAATTAATTCTGGACGCTGGTGGTCTTCAGGCCCTCAGGCAGCACTGCATTGCATGGAAATCACTGCATGGACTCAGGAACACTTCCACAAATCACGTTCTGTGAACACAGTTGGCCGTGCCATCCACAAATGCAGGTTAAAGCTCCGTCATGCAAAGAAGAAGACATATGTGAACATGATCCAGAAATGCGGCCATCTTCTCTGGACCAAAGATCATTTAAAATGAACTGAGGCAAAGTGGTAACTTGTTCTGCGCTCAGATGGATGGAAATGTGAAATTCTTTTTGGGCACTGTGTTCTCCATACTGAAGAGGAGGTGAACCATCCGGCTTGTTATCAGCACTCGGTTTAAAAGCCTGCATCTCTGACGGTATAGAGGTGCATTAGTGCCATCGTACTGGCAGCTTGCACATTTGGAAAGGCACCATCAGTGCTGAAAGATATATATAGGTTTTAGCGCAGCATATGCTCCCCTCCACATGCTGTCTTTTTCGGGAAAGGCCTTGCTGCCAACAAATTCTGTTATTTTTCATGAAAGAGTAAAATGACTGGCTTTCAACATTTGCTGTGTTCTTTGGTGAATAAAATATCATTTTATGAGATTTTTTAAAATATTTTAAACAGAGTCCCAGCAGTTCTGGAACTGGGGTTGTATATAATGTATAATTAGGTTAAAAGCTGCATTTTAGCAACAAACATAACATTAGAGATTTCAGGGCCCCTATGATAATATAATAGGAGGCTCCTTCTTCACATGCACCTGTCACCTTTTTCTGCAGGTACTGTTCCTGGAACTCAACAATCGTTTTTCACCCAAAATATAAACCCTACATATTTCCTCCTTTACCATGTAAACATGGTTATGAAATCAAAGCACGTTTTTCTTTGCTGAACCAAAACTGTCACTAAGGAAGCACAAGAATAAAGCAAAATGACCAGAAGAAGACACTGACAAAGAAGAAAACATCTAAAAAGACAACAAAAAAATAAAGAAAACAAGACAACAATGAAGATGAAGAAGAGAATAAAGAAGAAGATGACAAAGAAAAAAGCAAAGGAGAAAACAAAACACTAATGAAGAAGAAGAAGACAAGGATGAAGACATGAGAAGGTAAAGAAGGAGAAAAGAAATAAGGAAACAGTTAAGAAAGGGTGAAGAAAAGAGGAAGACAAGGAAAAGAGGAGGAAGAAGATGTAAGAAGATGAAGAACATAAAACTTTTCTGAAAGGTTTAAAGAGTCGATAGTCATGTCCAGAAGTCAGGAAAACCATGTGGCAGTAATGCAAAGGCGTGGTTTCTCACGACCGGATTTTTGTTTCCTGGAGTGAGAAAAACATGAAGTGGTAAAATCCAGACACTGGAAGCTTCCGGTGGTCCGTGTGCAAGACCTGTACGTGGCATCAAACCACTAATGTGAAGGTGTAGCCCTCATTTCAGGTGCGACAGCAGCAAAAGCAGCAATAATAGTAGTAGTGATGGTGGTGGTGGTGGCGTCTAGAACCACCTGAACCAATCTGAACCATTCACACTGTGGGAAAAACCTCTTTCACATCTGATCCTGGATGCATCAGCACCCGTTGTTGGTTCTCTGGCTTCAGCGTCGTGTTACTGTCACTTTCCTTCGGTTTACCACGACCTCCTCCATCAAAATCTCCCCTTTAATCTCCCCCCCTCTTTGCAGCTCCTGGCCCAAAAAAGCTCCGCCAGGGTGGAGGTCGGGTGGCTGTGATGAACTGATTGGATAATTTTGACCATACGGGAGCATTCAGATGCGATTAAAGTAACGAGATGGAATCTGTCAAAGGTTACTGCGGCGGATGTGCGCGGACAGCACAATGCTGCCTTTGTGGACCGTTTGTTTTGCTGGAGAAAGTGCTGCCTCGGGTTTGTTCAGAACTTGAAGCCTGGATTCCGTGTACGCAAGAACGGTTAAGAAATCAAGGCAAATTTGGTTCGCATTCAACGCTAAACATGTCATTAGTATTAGGCTGTCATAATGACTCGCGAGGCTTCGCAAACACCTCATATTTCCGGTGTTCCGCTTTTGAAACTTTCACGCAGGGCTACAATTTGGTAAACCTTCACAACGTGCAACCGTGGACTGTTGTAACTGCACTGTAAATCTTTCACAACCTCATCAGGCTGGTTCTGCAAATTCCTCCCCCAACAGGCGCCGCAAATGTTTTAATGAAGCGGCTGTGAGGCAGGTAGAACACCTCGCCTTGTCAAAGTCATGAATAGCTCCTAACATGTCGCGAATTTGTAACATTTTTCTTCTGCAGTCACATTTCCTGTCTTTATTGTAACCGCCAAACTCATGGGAACTCACGGGAACTGTGTGTCAGTATTTTCTGAAGAGAATAATACTTCCAAAGGGATGAAATGGAAACTGTCGCACATGCAACTCAGGTCTGAACTACTTCTTCAAGACGACGCCTTTTTCCTTTGTCCCCTAGCATTTTTTAGAGCTCTTAACCGCTCTGCCGCACACCTTGGAGGACATTTCCAGGACTCAAATGCCCCTACCAAACACCAGCCCCTAAAACCAGTATCAAGCCGAAAAAACCCAACTCTAGTTGCCCTCCCTCCCACTTGGCACCCTGCTGTTCTTGGCTGCCAAGCAAGGACTACCATTAAGCGGCATCCAGGTTTTAACAAACCTCTAATTCAAGGACTTCTAATCCCTCGACTTGTTTAGTTTGGTCACCTGTGCTTTTCATCGCCCGGTCAACAGCACAGACGTGGAAACGCCGGAGACAAGCTGTCCTCCAACAAAACCCTAAACCTCTCAAACACATAGTGGAACAGTGACACAAACAATCATACTGACCACTGACCAAGTAACCACTAAATTCATCTAAAACTCTGGTATTTGCTGGCAGGCGTGGTACAGTGATTTTTATGAATTCTGTCTACGTAAACCATCAGCATAAATACTCTGCTCCTTCAGAAATAGCAAGGGTAAAGGCTTCCCAGCAGTCCAACGAACTGTAACAGTGCTAGAACAGAGTTAGAACTGTGCAGCTGTCTAACCCTAACACTGGATTTTGAAATTAAACCCCTGAAATTTAACACAAAAAACAGGCCACAACCCTTTTTTTTAAAAATCCAAACCCTCATTGTAAGCTCCGGCTGGGGGTAATGCTATACTCCATGTTATACAGACAGAGACGTGGGAAACGAGGAAAAACACAACTCGAGAAGCTGTGAAAACTCATTTCTGAATGCCAGAGAGCTTAGCCAGGTCCGAGGACTTTTCTTCTTGAGACGCCGACCCAGAGCGTAAATCTGAGGACAAAAGCACCGAGTCCTTGTGCAAACCAGCAAAAGCTCAAGAAAACAAAAAAGAACCCCACTGCAGAGGACACAGCAGTTAGGGTGCGGCTTCAGTGCCAGCAGGGATGAGACGACGTCAGCTTTTTTAGGACACTGGTGTGACTCTGTCCTGGGAAGTGGGACATGTGCAGGCTTCCACAGGGAACAATGGCAGGTGTTCGTGTGGTATTACAAAGCAGGCTCAAAAATTTTAAATAGCTTGTTTTAGGCAAGTATCTGCAACCTGTTATATTTGGTTAGATTTCGTCTTTGTCTTCTACCGCTTTTCCGGGGGTTCGGGTCGCGGAGGCAGCAGTTCGAGCAGAGGAACCCAGGCTTTCCTCTCCCCAGCCACCTCCTCCAGCTCTTCAGGGGGGACACCAAGGCGTTCCCAGGCCAGCCGGGAGACATAGTCTCTCCAGCGTGTCCTAGGTCTTCCGCGGGGTCTCCTCCCAGAGGGACGTGCCCGGAACACCTCCAATAAGAGGCGCCCAGGGGGCATCCTGATCAGATGCCCGAACCACCTCAACTGGCTCCTTTCGATGTGGAGGAGTGGCGGCTCTACTCTGAGCCGCTGCTCAGAGTAGAGCAGCGGCTCAGAGGTGAGTTCCTCACCCTATCTCTAAGGGTGAGGCCAGCAACCCTGCGGAGAAAGCTC